>JAUCBJ010004291.1:0-76128 GCA_032718475.1 Nemertoderma westbladi | reverse complement strand
TCTTTCTTTTTTGATAATTCTTCAATTATCCTTCTAAGTGCCAAAATGGGCTCCATGGTCCCACGACCTTTACGGAACCCATTCTGATTTCCACGGAGCAGTCTCTCAATGGGATCCCTGATGCGATTTAATAGAATCCTATTGTATAGCTTTGCAGCAATCGAGATCAATGAGATTCCCCGAAAAGAACCATAGAGTGTTAGGTTGCCCTTCTTGGGAACTGGCACCAACTTATTTGTTTTCATTTCTTGTGGGACTCTTGTTGTACGGTACATGTCTACTATGATGGGATAGATGAGCTTTAAACACTCAGGTATTTTAAAGACCTCAGGGGGAACACCATCTACTCCACTGGCACGATTGGTCTTAATGCTCTTTGCAACAGCGAAGATCCATAAAGGCTGCAGGTTTGTTTTTTATTGGGCATGAAACTAGTTTGTAAGTTCGCATTTTTTATGGTGTAATCTTCCTGCGATGTCTTGGAGTTTAGTCAGGAGGTAGTAGATGCTCACTATCAGTTTCTTTAAGTGAACCTTCCACCCATTAAGGTAAGTAGATGGGCCAGCTTATGCTGGTGGAGAAGTCACACACAATACCTCACCACTCCTCTGTCATTTACTGACCTGTAGACAAAGTATTTTACAGACCAATATTATAGCTATCTAAAGTAAAAAATGTATGGGGATACACTCTGTATATTGAACATAACATTGAATTTCTATATTTCATGTATTTTACTTCTTTCTTTATAGTATAGTATAATTGCATAATTTGATTTATAATTATATGCATTTAATAAATAAATAGTCATAGAACACAAGTCAAATATACTTTATTTTAATTTTATTTACAATTTATTATAATTAATATATTAATGTAAAGACCAGCCCCAAACTCGAGCTGATATGAAATCTCTGTGTCAAATCTCAGAAAAGCACGAAAATATATTCCAATTAAGGTAGAATATATATTTTCTCTGGTCAGGCCAGTTAACATAACGAGCTGCAGATATGATGACAAGATGGGCTGTAGGTAGATTGCTTCCCTGACATTACCCGCCATTGATGAGGTATTTGCTTTCAGTTGCCCCTCTGCATGTAATCCAAAGCCTGAAATCAGTGTGCATGAATCATGTAGCCAGGATGGTGAATCTTTGGATTCAAAGGCTGGCATGGTTTATGACTATTATTGGAGAACATCGTTATTGAACAGTTCATTCGCTTATTATATATCTCACATATTAATCCACTATAGATGTTGTTTTTGCTGAATTTATTCTGCTTTACTTAGTTTCTTTCTTGCCTGAAATATTTCAAAATAATTAAAATTGTTAGTAACCCACTCTCTTCCCATTCTTATACCTCCTCTCAAATCTTTATTTTCGAGTTAGGGTTGGGAGGGGGGAAAAACGGGAAGTCGGATCTTTAGGGTGAACGAAAACGTGTTCGTTAATGTAAGTGCCAATATTTCGGCCACAACATGTAATAATAATTGAATTATTATACAAATAAACAGGCCTTCAACAGGGCAAATGCAATCGGGATGTGTCGGGCTACATAAAAACTGACTAAACACTACTGCACTACTTCCTACAAGGCACTACTCAAACTATGTTACTTACTACTGCAGTACGGTAAGCCAGTGTAGGTAACAAACAAATTATATAATTTAAATAAAGGGGCTACGCATATCCCTGTAACTGGTGGCAATGAAATTAGTTACATTAGCATCAGGTATTGAAAGCAAAATAATTAAATAGGTAGTGATATAACATAATTCGCACCGAACAGAATTAATATTAATATAAAATACCAGTGTAGAAAAATATTATTATATTTATAACGCGATATAATACAGTACAGTATAAAGCTTACCATCCCCGGTTATAATCTATGTTGTATTGCGTGTTAAGTGTTCGTGTGTTATTAAGTGTTTTTCGCTCAGTTTTCTGTCGGTCCAATCCTTGCAAATGCGTTTAATTTTAATGGTAAAAGGGTGCGGTTTGCTGCTATGTCCGTGATGTTTGTCTAAAAAGTGCTCTCCGATAGCCCGACACATCCCGATTGCATTTGCCCTGTTGAAGGCCTGTTTATTTGTATAATAATTCAATTATTATTACATGTTGTGGCCGAAATATTGGCACTTACATTAACGAACACCTTTTCGATCACCCTAAAGATCCGACCTCTCGTTTTTCCCCCCTCCCAACCCTAACTCGATTATGTTTACCCCGGTGATCTGGGCCCGTAACTATCTTTGTAGAAATCTTTATTTTGGAATTGCTGACTCAGACATCTAAAGTTTAAGATGCAAAACCCGGCAAAACCCGAGAAAATAAAGGCATAGAAAAAATGCATGAATTTATATTGTTTGTTTGTAGAGTAGTTAGTTACTTTGTAGTTTAAGCTGCACACCTGTGCTTATCAACTTAATTATGAGTTTATTTGTGTTAACAATGAACATATACTTACTGCCTTGTTTGCTTAAAATTCATTAGTTTTATCAATAAAATAAATAATAATAAGAGATAATAGTAATAAGATTTTTTTCTAATAAGTAAATAATAAGTAAGTAAGTATAAATCTAATAAGATATATTTTGTGGGTAGGAGAGCTCTAATAAAATGTCAAAAATATACAGGAGCTGAAAGCAATTGGGCCCCAATTCCCATAAATGAGACATTACTTGATTTATAGATTCTCATCGTGTACGTATAAACCAGTGGGTACTCTTTGCTGATTATGTACATATAATTTTTCTTACATTATGGGGAAAAATATAATTAATAATTGCTAATGGTGAAATATTTCTATAAATTATGCACATACTAATACTAAAATGTAAATAAATTATAACTATATATATTAATGGCTCAAACAACTTATCAAAGTACAACACGTTGTGAATAAATAAATAAATTACTATGCTTGAAATGAATACTTATAGAAAGAAATGCAGAAAGTATCACACTACAAATTATGTGATACCTCTATTTCCTTGCTGGTAATATATGTACATGTGTACTGTGTAGGGCTGCAGGATCCTTGGAAATTGAGTTACATGCCATCAAACCTCCCCGAATGATAAAACCTTTCCACAAATTTTTCAGTCTTGGAGATTACATGAGGCCTTATGGGAATAGAAGCTGCTGCAGTTCGAATACATTGTCATGCTGACCCGCACAATTGCTCAGCTCGGATGAGCTACCTCTGCATTGCCTCATTTAATTTTTCCCACGCGCATGCAGTAATCATGTCTACTGTGTTGTTACCAAGCAGTAGGTAAAGTGATTGGGGTGGTGGATATCTGGTATTTTTATGACACTCACTACATCACCGCCTCCATGTAATTGATGTAAGTGGTAAGGGATTTAGTGAATTGAACTTTCGAAATGCTCCAACCTATTTTTTTTAATTGACTGGATTATAACATATGAGGCGTTAGCAATTTTATTAGGGTCACTCTTCTAGTTGCAGGTGATTGCTTTTCTTATTGATTATAAAAAATCACTAAAAATTTTAATATTGGGGAAAGGGGCGGGGGGGGGGGGGGGGGGGGGGCAGGCTTAATTTAGTGGTAAACTTAATTTGTTTGAGGTCATGTTTATTAATTTCTACTGAAGTCTACTCTACTGAAGTACTGATAGTCAATCAATTGAGATTAATTAAAAAGCAAGAAATAATTTACATTCTGGAATACTCTAGAAAAATATAAAAGTAATGCCAAAGCATTTTAATATTGTTATAAGTTTTATAAATTAACTTATTAAATTTTATAAGTACATTTTGCAAAACATAAGTACTAAATTAACGTCACAGTATCAAATTACAGTATAACACTAGCACAATAAATGAAGGTATGATGCCGCCAAATATACAAACGTCTATTTGTAATTAAAGTTGTAATATATTACAACGTAATAAATACAATGTAATTTTTTACTATAATTCTCTCGATAGATCGTTTATCTCGTTTATCCATTATATTTATAACATATCGTCGGGTGGCGTTAAAAAGGCGCTAAGTGATTTTTTTGAAAAAAATGAGTAATAAATATCACTGGATCCACATGCTCCTCTTTCGGAACTAGGACACTTCCCCCCTCCACCCCCCCATCCAAGTAGGAAGTAGGACACTTCCCCCGGTTACTTCCTCCCCGGACACTCCCCCCCCCCCCCCCCTGTCACTTCCTCCCCGGGCACTCCGCCCCCTGTCACTTCCTCCCCGGGAACTCCGCTCCCAGTCACCCCCCTCCCCCAATTAAATTAATCTGGTATATTACCAAATGAAAGGAAAGGAACAACAGTGCCGGAATAATTATGTTCCCAAAACATAATACAAAACATACTATGTACTAAACATACGTACTACATATTTGATATTGATCCAGTGCTCCCAATAATTTCTTATATTGGTTTCTATGGAGTTTCTATTGCAAACTTGGTAGATTGCCTGACTCCCTCATATGCAAGCACTCATCAACTACAGCCACGTATTGCATTGCAGTATCGGAGTAGGCCTATTGCTGTATTGTTGCTTAAGTGCATTAGATAAATAATGTAATATAAAGTTGGATATGTAAATTTTTGAATAGAGTATAACTAAATAAATTGTATAGCACTTACTAGATTGGCAAATGTGGTAAATAAGAAAAGCTTCAATCAAACAAATCTTTTGGTTTTTTAAATAATATGTACTAAACTTTAATATTGTAAATATAAATGATAGTATGTACAAATTATAACAAAAGTAAATATTTAAGGAACTTAAGTAAATACGAAGATAAATATGAATAAATGAACATGTTAAATCGCAATAATTTTTCTTGTCTGTTTAAATCCTTTTTTTGTCCTTTTTTTTTACTTTTTATGTCCTCCAGAAATCTACCATTAGGTTCCTTGCTACCGGTTTCTCTACTGCTGTTCTCTTAGGCTATAAGTACCGGTATTAGTATATATAGAGCACTATTTTGCAGTATTGCATTGTATGTAGGTATAAAGCATATGCCTTAGAAATAATTATACTGTCTGACTGTATTATACTACATTACAGCATTAGGTACTGACTCACTGATATTGTGATATGTACAGTTGTAAATATGATAGGCCTAATTGCTGAATTGTGATAAGTCCATACTATAAGTCGTTTTGTTTCATTTACTGTTCAACTTTCTCCTGTTTTATTATGCGCAGTTTTGTTTATACGCTTCTATGACAGCGGCGTCCCGTAGGTCCCGACCAGTCGTCGCCCGTGCATCTCCCTAAACTGGTCCTGTAGCGCATGCGCCCTGTGACCCTTTGGGAGTAGTTTGTAGTATACCTTCGTCTTCTCCTCCGGATGCCTCTGTGTGAAGTCCACTAGCAACTCCTTCCCAGTCTTCTCCGCTCTTCCCTCTTCTTTACTAATTTCTCTGCCATCATGAATCTACACGCTCTCATCCAACTGGTGGGACCCTAGAAAGGCCCAGTATGGCAAGTGGTAACTAAGTATGGTCTTAACTAGTTTAAATCAGTGATGGCCCTTCTTCTTATCTTGTTCTTCCTATTTTGTACAAATATTCCCCTTATGTGTCAATTTACCATAAATTTATTCTGTCTATATTCCCCCCTACCTGTGCTATTATCCTATCTGCCATCTGATACCCCCCTCAATTCCTCACGTGGCGCCCTCAGTGCCCACAAGTCTACGGTACTGTATACCCCTCTACTACGGTATGCGTACATACCCCCAAATTCCTCACGTGGCGCCCTCAGTGCCCACAAGTTTACAGTACTGTGTACCCCTCAACTATGGTATGCGTACATAACCTCCTCAGTTCCTCACGTGGCGCCCTCAGTGCCCACAAGTTTTACGGTACTGTGTACCCTTCTACTATGGTATGCGTACATACCCCCAATTCCTCACATGGCACCATCAGTGCCCACAAGTAGTGCGTATGTAAATTAGGTACTTTGGTACATTATTGTACCCATCTGACATACATAATTGTAACTATCTACACTGTATATTATGTACATTGGTACATCTGTACCCATCAGACGTACATAATATCTACTATCTACCTACGTAGGTCTATCTACCACGTCTATCTACCGCATACCTTGGTACTATCTACTTTATACTATCTATCTATCTATCTACTTTATTTTATGTGGGAAGGGTGTATCGCCCTCATTCCCACCACCCTCAGTCCAACATATTGGACGACTCATCAACCTAAGGGCGATTCTTGCAGCAGGCAATTCTCCCACTGCCCCCCCTGTAGGTCCTCTTACTCTTCGCCCCACTCTCCTTGTCAATTCCAACTCTCTTGGAATTGACCTTCCCTTCTCTTCCGCCCTTAAATCGGGTGTTTCCGTCATCTCACTGATCTCCTCGTGGTCCCCTGGCAGCAAAATGCCACCCTCCATCTTGTTGTCACTTGGCAGTAGGATGCCACCCTTCATATCATCCTCACTGGTACATGCCACCTCTGCTGGCCTCCCCCTCCATATGTGCGCCGGCGTTAAAGCCCCCGATGACCCCCGGTCATCCTTCGGTATGCATAATGGCTTACCATTTAATGCCCCCTCGCACTCTGCCAACTTCATGTGCAACACGTCTCCTCTAACTTTCCTATCTCCATTACCACCTCAGATCACCACAATTCAAACAGTTCTGTGGCGACCCCCCTCGCCCTCTCACTTGCTAGTCCCCCCTGCCCAAATCGGACTAGATAGCAAAAGTGTTTGTTGCACTCACCTAGCCTTTGGTATAATTTGGGCTGGTCTACCTTTCTCCACTCCCTAGCATCCTTCAACAACCTCTTCGCGGCATTGTATCCCCGTCGCAGGCGATAACTCATCCCAACGTCTTCCTCGTTGACTTTACCTTCCCTCCTTGTCCGGCGCCGTACCGTCGGCCCCACCGTCGCCGTTCCGGTGGGCCGTTTACCGCCCTCAGCCAGTGGTTGGCTGGCGACTTCGGTACTTCGACTGCCGCTTTGGTCCCCTCACGTCGACTCGTCGTCTTTCCCTCCTCGTACTCGGCCGCCGTCCTCTTGGATGTCCGGATCGTCCCTCGCTGGCGAGTCCGGTGTGGCGGGCCAGTACCGCCTCGTCGCGGCCTCCCGAATCGTCTGGTCTCTATCACTTGGGGTCCTCTCTATCACGGTGGAGTTCTTCCTCCTTCCGAACCTTGGGGCATTTGATGTTATTCGCTCATGTTGTCTTTGTTGTGTGGTCACAGTATTTGGTTGTCCTAATGGTTAGTTTTGACTGTGATGGAATCCACTGGAGTTGACAGTGGTGGATTCCGACTGGGGTAGATTGTACGCATCGTCGCGTTGTAGGCTGCTGGCTAAGTGCTGGATATATTAGGCCGAAGGCCATTGGAAAACATAGAGTTAAATCGTCAGTGTTAATAATCACAGCAGTTGATAATAGCACAGTCTGAATATAATAATATGCAATACAAACAGTAACGATGATGGTCAAAACTAATTCCGGTCTCACAACCGTAAGCTAATCAACTAAACTAATAATCAGAAATCACAACGGTTATACCATTGACACATATTAGATTACTCCTACACTACAGGATAGCCCTAATATCCAATAGATGCACTCCTGTCCCCCCTAATGTGCTTTCCTGCCCTCAATTGGCTTAACCTTATTAATTGTCACCTCGCCACTCCTTGTTGGTGTTACCCCGTGGTGCTAGCCTCACTAGCTTGTTTCTCCCTCTGAGGTGGTTTGACCTCTCACCTCTCTCTGTGGCTTACGGCGTATATCCCCCCCTCCCCAGTTGGTTATGAGGTGAGATTATTATTGGTAATCTCACATCTGCAACTATATTGGTAAAATGCCACTATTCTCATTTTCGGTGGGTAATGCATGGAATTGAATCCGCTTACAAAAGTGCAGGTAATTAATTACAGGCAAAAAATAATTTTTGTGGGAATCAGTTAATTACGCAAACCAAAAAATTTTGTGCGTAACAATTCATTTTTGCGCATAACAATTGATTTTTACGCGAAATAATTAATTTTTATGCGAAATAATTAATTTTTGCGCATAACAATTCATTGTTGTGAGAACAATTAATTTTTGTGCGTTTAATCAACAAATTATATTTGTCTGGAATAATTTATGAGTCATGGTAGCCAGTAATTTTATTTGATTGTCAAAGTAACTAGTAATTATTTACTAGCTAGTTTTTTTTATACAAAATATAGGTGGCTAGTCCAGGAGAAATGGGGTCGAACCATAAAGTAGGGCATTGACACAATTATTTTGGTTAAGTTATAGAATAGGCCTATGTGGAGTAACGCAAAACAGGCCATAAAACGTCGGAGACCTTGAGCAATTTTTTTATGCAACTTTCTATTTGAGAGTTAACATTGCATTTTAAACTCTATTTCAGTGATAGTATTACGTACATGGTCATAGTGGTCGGTTTATGTGTTTGCACTGCCAGAATCCTCCTGTGTCCAACATAGTTTACGGTTGAAAATTACAATCCTTGTTACCATAGCAATGGGCTTGAGGACAGTAATGCAAGAATGATTGGACCTCCTCTACTCCAAGTACAAGAGGATAACTAACTATATCGAGTATGGACTTTCATATGGTCAGCATTACAAAATCCTTGTCACCATAGCAACGGGTCATGATAACTGGTTTGCAGTAAATATGGCATATACTTTTCAATTATGAACAAACCATGCATTTGAATATTGAATATCTGGTGTGTGGTTATATTAGCGGTTTATATAGAAATATGAATATAATACATCAACAGAGCCACATTTGTGAACATATTTTAGACCTGTTGTAAATGCTTTTTTGTCATTTTGTTTTGTTCTGTTTGATTATGTTTTTTATCTTTATTTTATATAATTATATAATAATAAATACATAAATGACAACAGTAACATTCAATTATTGAAACTGCAGGTTATAAAATTAATAAAAATGAATATAATCATCAAATCGGAAATTTTTTTATTTTGGTCTTTTTCAAGTCCCTTGACCATTTTTATGAAAGTCTTCTCGCTCGGTTTCTCCACCCTAACATCTTCGTTTTCTTCTATATCTATAGTTTTTCTCAAGTCCATGCCATTGAGTTCCTTTTACCAGTGAAGGCTTTATAGCAATCATTGTGATACTTTGCGACACTTGTAATGACATCACCACAAATGCGGAAACAGCACCTAAGCGAAATTCAACATTTCTTGCCAGTTCATCTCCTCAAAGCTTCTCTCTAATTTACATATTCGTAGGAGGTCATCTTGCACCTCGACCGTCTGACACTCAACTACTCTTCTCTGGCACTAGTATGGTATGTATAAGCAAAGATTGAAAATTTTAATGACATTTATAGTATATTTTTTGGTCTCACCTTTTGATTTTAGTTTTTTCTTAATAGCTATTATGTTTATTATCTACTTAAATCGTTTATTAGCTAGTGTACTAATTTACTTAGCTAATTTATAATTTAGCTACAGTAGGGTATTAATTAAATTTAGCTGGATACTTTCTTTCTTTTTTTTTTGAGACTTTTCATTAGTTTGGTAGAGATTTTTTTAGTTTATTTGATTTTCTATTTGGTTTATTTGATGACCTGTACAGTTAGTTCATTGTAACCTCAATCATCTCCTTTACAGGTAGATTTATTTGAGGGTAACAGACCACAACAAGACTGAGCAAATTTGATCGTACTATCCTCTGTTCATAAATTTTCAGATTGTTGATTATTGATTGTTGAGTCTGGTTTATTGTATATAGATATGGTATACAGATAGTCCTCCCAGTAGCTATACCAAACTGGACAAAATTCTACAGAAAACAGAAATTTGGTAAACTGCAATCAACAATTGATATGTTGACAGGTGAAGTAGCTTCTCTTAAAGACCAATTACAGTCCGTACAATATTAACCTGAGACCTGATAACGAGTCATAGGATCTGTATGCGCAACGACAAAACATTATCCTACATGGTGTTGGAGAAGACCGAACCATTAAGGATTGTTTTCACCTTACTAAACGAGTTGGGAGTTCCAGCCACCATCAGTTTTGACGCCACCACCAGTTTTGAAGTAATACACTACCTTGGTGTCACCAAGAAATCAGTCACTGGCAGTTCAAGCAATAAACCACGTCCATTTATCATCCGTTTCTACAGCTATTCGACATGATACACCTGTTTTAAAAATCAGAGGAAACTTCCCACCAACAACTACTTTACAGACCACCTAAAAAAGACTCGCGCTGCGATATTACGACGAGCTGTTGCTCTTAAGAAAGGTGGAAAGCTTCATGTTAAACAAGCTCGATCTGGAGCTGGTCCTTACTATTGAACAATACAGCGTTCGCAAGCAGCAAAAACACAAAGTTGCTTCTTGCCGCTTGGTGGCGCTGACCGGGCCATCCGCTAATATGTTTTACTATTATTTACTATACAGCTCCGCTAAATCGCTTGCTCCTTTCTCTGTTGATCGCTCAACAGAGAGCTCAGAGCTAACTGTTCGAATCTATGAGCCACGCAGGAATAACCAAAACAATAAACCCGAAATCGGCTCCCTAAGCTACTTAAAACGAGTGCGGGTGGCCTAACACTCTCAGTTCACTTATCGCAAAATACTGGAATTCACTGGGCAGAACACGACGAATGTGAGAGTATTTTAATTATTTACCGGGACAGATCTGTTACTTTATTGGTGTCGAAACTTGGCCTTTGGCTGGTTTTAGACCAGCAAACTTACTACTGTATACTGGATACTGCTGTCAGCTTGTTGCCCCGCTATTTTCAAATAACCGCCTAGCGTGAATAGTCTACAGTATTCTAAACAATCACTTAAACTACTCTCCACTATGCTGCGTACAAATTCTTATTTTATTTTAATATCACTAAATTAATTACAGTCACAAATACAAAATTGCGTACTAATTACTAGATGTTCCAGAATACGTACTTCTAATTATTATTTATTAGTTATTACGTACTGGGTTATACTAGCAACAGCCTAAATACTGTATTATTTCGACCTCATCAGCAATTTATAAGCATAAACTAAGAAATGGAAATCAATCAAGGAAACGGCGCCTATCTAAGCATTCACAATTAAGAATCAGGCACTCTTTAGCGACACAACACAAATAGCGTAGCAATAAGCTAGTAGTACAGCAGATAGCGCTAACATCACCAATCAGCCAGTACACTAAATACCCGTATGTTAGTACATCAGTATACCAGTATTAGTCAGTGTAAGAACCACAGGCCACCCAAAGCCATACAGACGACTCCTAACTAAACCCAAATTCTGCCCCCTAACACTACAAGGTAGAGACGAAAATCTGGATCGTCAGCCCCCTAATACTGTACTGACGGCAGGTCCCCGGTCCTTAACTGACTAGCCCGACCGCAACGGTGGCCCCTCGCCAGCATTGCCCCACTTTGGATCCTCTGCACTTCCCTCCGTCGCTTCCCCTGGAGCGCCCGCCGCGCCTACTGGTACCTTAGCCCTCCATGCTTAAACAAATAGCTACCGTATCGTACTATGCAGTACTCCTCTATGGGAGTCCATGCTGGGCTCTAACTGCTGAGGACACCAAATCTCTGGATGGCACATTCACAAGAATGCTACGCCGGGTTCATTGTGTCAAGTTCAATGCACACATCTCCAACCAGACACTATATAACATTGGAGGTGTCTCATTGGTTCCCCCAAGCTTGACACTAGAACAAAATCGCCTCCGCTTTGCAGGACATTGCTTTCGCCGTGAGGACCAGCCAGTGCATAATCTTGTACTTTGGCAGCCTCATGGAGTGAATAAGCATGGTGGACACTGGACTGGACAGCCCATGACTTTCTTGAGACGCATCTTAAAGGACACTGGCCTTGAAGATGCGGATGATCTAGCAAATTTCATGGGTGATAGGAAGTTGTGGCGGTGCAATTTTGTCGATAAGCCGGCACAGCATTCTTAAAAATGCAGCTGCAATGCAGCGTGCCGATCCTAGTAGTAGTAGTAACCCGCTCGTTTCCCTTACTTGATGATATAATTAACATTGATAATTCGCCGAGATGGAATTTGCTTACGTAACCCGCCCCTGCAACCCCCCCCCCCCCCCCCCCTACTCATGTTGTTCTGGAATTCAGGCATTATAACACATTACCATATAACTACGTATAAACCAACTGCGCAAAGTAACTAAAGCCAATACATATGTGCAAATTCGAAATAGTATTTACTAATTCAAAATGATAAGTACGGACAAAAGAGTAATAAAACTGACAACAATAAAAAAACAGGTGTATCAGAAAATAATATCATATACAGCGATCAGATGGGGGGGGGGGGTGACATTGGACGCAATTAAAATTCATCCCTCTACATCACATTAAGCACATTGACAATAGTTTATTGCTTTGTGTACAATAAATTGAGATTAGATATTAATTCGCTGAGATGGGATTTGCGTCCACCACCCCACCCCCTCCCCCCTGTAACATGGCTATAATGCAACAAATTGTATGGATTGTTAAGTTTCAGTATAGATACTATGAAATTGCTCAAAAATTATGAACAAGTGTTAAAAAATAACCAAATATTAAAACGTTTGGAAAACGAGTGTTTGAAATGTCTAAATCTCAAATCTGTGATTACTATTCTGATTTAATCTGTGATCAATTGGCAGCACCAGAATAGCTGAATGAACATAAGTGTTCACTGTGGTCCATGCATGAAGGGTTACAACATTTTAGTGCACTGATTACGGACTTTCTTCAAGTTTTGCTGGACTTTTCGTTTGTTGGTATTTTCCCAGCAGTGACATTCAAGCTTCTCCACGCGCATTGAGAAAGCGGCGGTTGCTGATGGTAGTAATGAGTTGGACAAGTCAGTAGTTCCAACGGCTTCACCCAAGATAATCGCCATCTGGGATCTTATCGTGAGGTCTAGTCCTGTTCGTGTGGAACCAGCTCCCAAATAAATCGATATGACTTTACCTGGAGAACAAAATTATAAGTTACAAATATAATAATGTATATGATTTCAATTATTTTTTTCTCAAGGGCAAATATGTGGCCTTATAACTATGCGTATAATCGACTTATGTGTATTTGAATATACTTGTAACCATACTAAATTCCTAAGTTACCAAGTTCTTATAGATCGGAGATCGCTACCCTCTCATTTACATACAAATGTATACATACAGTACATAAAAGTAAATATTGACAAAATTTCGTCAAACTTCCGCTGCGCGTATTTAATCAAAGTCAGCATTATCAGGTATTTTTACTTACTTTAAAAAACTGACCTTTATTTTATGAAAAACGAACCGCCATATATTGAAGCACTGACAATGGTAGTAATGCACATGTATATGTATATAAATAAAACATTTCAGACAAACCTTTTTCGATCTAGGGTTTCTGTTATTATTGAACACCCATACAGTCTGTGCGTTAACGCAACTTGTGCCAAGCATGTAGGCATTCGCAGTCATCATCCACTTTCTCGAGTTTGTTTTATTTGTTAAGCTTCCTTGCCCTCGGCGTTAGTCCATTATACCTGTTCCACCTTTGGTATAATCGTAAACCTTATCATGCCCGTATTTCTTCTTTCCATCTTTCGTGTGCATTAACATTGGGGGCATTGTCAGTAGTAATAGAGCATTGTGCTTCTTATCTTTGCTCTGTACTTTCACCACATACGATGAAAGATATATTTTTTTATTGTCGAGTTCATAAATAACCTTGGTGTCAAATAATTCCTGGTTTGAGCCTTTTTAATGTCCGATGGTATACCTTTCCTATTAGACATCAGCGTACCAATGATGTTAATGTTCTTTTCAAGCAGGGTTCTTTTCCAGCTAGTGGAATGGATGTGTATAAACGGTCGGTACTAATGTTGCGACCCTTTATATCTACATGCTTGTGTAGACTATCAACAAGATAGATGTATCACGACATTATCGTTCCCCTTTATATAGTGTTCATTGTCCTCCGCTGGTTTACCACTGTAGAAATGAGCAGCATAAGTAATTTGAGCCCGAACTTCATTGATTGAGCGCAACAACTTTGCTGGTTTATTGGGGTTATAGTCTTTTAATTACGTTTCTACTCTCTTTGGATACAACGTTTCGTCAACAGTCAAAAAATCACCTCTAAAATAAAATTAAGTATACAGTAGCAGATAAATAAATGCAGTTTGATTTCTCTGGTGGTCGTAGGTGCCTAATGTAACATAGTTAAATAAAGTAAGGTGGAGTTTAGCAGTGAAGGGACTGTAAAATTATGGTATAACTTATATAATTTAAAAATATACAACCCCCCCCCCCCCCCCCCACCCCCGACCACGTTGTTACTATGACTATGACTATTTTATTTTTTTCTTTAACTGTGTAGTGCATTCGACTTTCTCTATCGGTACTATTTTCTACTGTGTAGTAATTTGAAGGATCTAGAGCAGTATCTAGTAAGTGCACTGGCAAACATTTTCGGCGTTTGAAAGCACCACACCTTTGTTCACCAACAAGAGATTGAATGGGAATCGTCCCTTCATCCACACCAGTTTCGTCTTCTTCTTCATCAGCTATATTATTTAGTTCACCGTCTTCACAACAGCCCTCATTATCCTGCTCTGGTCCTCCGATCTGCTGTTGGGCAGGGTTGGAAAGTGTTGTAAGCGTCGTGGATGGAATTTGGAGCACATTATTTGTTGTCCTCCTATCCTATGTGTACCATATACAATTCTCATACTCACTCTCAGTGAAGCACTAGTGACCCTGTATATGAATCACATAAAAAAGTTGAGACCTGGCTTTCTATTGAAGTACAGTGACCAAAATTAGACAGAGTCACGGACGGAACAGAGAATTCATCTCTTACCTGTACTTCAACTTTCACTCAATATTCCTGCGAATTGTGACTCTTTCCATGTGATTTGTTATACATTTAGTATCCGACATATCTCAGGATCAGTTTGGGCCAAAAATGGAGAGCGTATAATGATTTGTTCTAATTTTAGGTTAGTTTGATTAACAGCTGTCCAGCGTCATGGACTGAACGTCACTGACGGAAAAAAATTCCACATTTAGCAATCAAACCATAAAATCATATTTATCACTGCCAGATATGTGCAAACCAGCAATGTACACATTACCTTCTAAACCTTCTAAAGAAGATATAGTCATTTAAAAATTATTATTTCGGTTATATTTCGGTTAGAAAAATCAAAGTTATTATGAATCGAATTAATTGAAATTTCAAAATTAAACGTAATTTTTTTTTGTGTTTGTAACTTCGTATTACATTTAAATGGCTCAAAACTTATTGCTCAATTGTGCCTGTAAGAATGTACAGAAAGAACTACTAATGTAATTAACGAATGTACTAAACGAATGTACTTAATGATAAAAAATGAAAACCACATATTTTTAAAAAATGGACATTACTCTGGCCAAATGGGCCTTTCTGGTACTACTCGTTCATATCTTAATGAAATGACTCGAAATTTGGCACATGTGTTCATAACGATAGTGTCCTCCAAACTTATTGACAACATTTTTCGATTTTTGAGTCTTAGGGCTTTCAGGGCCAAAACTGTTAAATTCGTCACAGATGGAACGTCATGGATGGAAAATGAACAAACGACTTTGCTTGCTGTTGCAACTAAGAAAAAAGACTGTTGAGACAGTACGAGTACTTGTACAGACTGAATGTCATCCAGTCTAATGTCATAACACAACAAAATACCTAGTTTGTCCTAAATAGTGTAGCTTTAGCACAACAAACAGATGTCAGATGTATGATTAGCAGATCAGCGCTTAAATATATGCCTTGGTTAAAAGGACATATAAGGCCCAAGTGGTGTCCAAAATACTCTTAAAATGTAAAAAAATGTAATATAAGTGTGCACACAGTAAGTTTAAAGGTGTAATATATAAATAATTAAATTATATCAGGTTTAGCAAATTAAGTCTAATTTTACGTCACGTACGGTCACGGTACGGCAGGCCTACACTTATCTATTGCATTGTCTTACAGTACTGCCCTTACATGCCAAAACCGTCAAAGTCTAATTTTTTTCCCAATATGAGTTATGGATATATTTAGAATTAGGATAACGAAGCGCATCTTTCTAGCTAAGTCGCGAGGCGAGAAAATGAAGTCCTGAGAAAATATTTATTTGCCAAAACCCTCAAAGTCAATATCTGCTTTCACAAATGTGTGCCAAAACTGTTCACCCGTATTTAGTGTTCACCCGTATATAATGTGTAACTTATTTGTATAATTTTACATGCCAAAACAATCTAACTATGTACAGTTTGTTTTGGGGTTAGGATAATGAGAATCTTTTCACATAATTTACAATAATCCACAAAACCTTCTATCTACATTTCGATAGTTTTCGTTATTTATATATGAGCTATGTTAAAATTATGATATGGGAAAACCCTTTATGTACCAATAGACTGACCAATAGGAAAGCGCCATTTTGTTTCTCCAAAAACCATCTGCTTTCTGATACATTCTTGTGTGGTGGGTTTTTTAAATAATTACTTAGAAGACCATCAGGGCTTCCTGCTGTCAAAAAAATGTCTGTTTGTGTGTGTGTTTGTCTGTCTGTATGTATGTATGTATGATATTGGCTTGGAAGGGTAAGAAGTGCTCTACTTCGTGGCCAACTATACAAATAACTGTATCGATTATTTGGGTTCTTATTTCGGTTATTAATTATTTAAGCGGTTAAAATTAAGCTCATGCTGTATAAAAATAACACAGGTCGATTCGCTGTGTCCCATTCTAACAATTTTTTTTTATTCGAGTGTTTAATATAAAGATGTATGATTATTTATTGAATAAAAATTAAATAGTGTATAAATATGTAACATTCCCTCACCCAGAGTCAACTTTGCCTATGGTAGTGCATGGGGAAGGATTTTCTCTGTATCATAGCAACGTTGTATAAATATTTAACTCTAGCTACCTGGGAAGACAGGTAGCAAGCTGGCTGGAGTGTTGAGTGTGTCTCAGTCAATCCAATGGTTGGGGTGGGTTGTCTGTTGAGAACTCCGAACTGGTCATGACATTAATTCTGCTTTCTCCAAGGCTGCTTGGAGGGTGGGAGAGGTTTACATATTGATTGCGATTGATATTTTATTGGGGATTGAGATTATCATTTAGTTTTTCGATTTTGTTGTCTTATAGACGGTCTTCTTATAGCCAACTTGCTGGTTTTCTAGTTCCATTGCTTATGCCAAAACCAATCAAGTATAAAGGGAAAGGTGTCTGTCGGTGTCTGATTACATTCTGCAGAAAGGTAAATACCGGTATTTAATATAATATATGCCATCAGCTGAGGAAATTATAACTAACATTATTTACTAAGCATTGATTCTTGTTTGTACGTGATATGGCAGGTTCTAATTAAACTAACCCTTTTCTGGGATTTACTGATAAGGAAATAAAAAACAATCTGTTTGGTGATGTTGTGGGTAATTTGGTGGAATGGGACGAACTTGTTGGTGATGGCGTGGGTAATTTGGTGGAAAGGGAAGAACTAGTTGGTGATGGTGTGGGTAATTTGGTGGAATGGGAAGAACTAGTTGGTGATGGTGAGGGTTATTTGGTGGAAAAGGAAGAACTAGTTGGCGATGGTGTGGGTAATTTAGTGGAACATGACGAACTTGTTGGTGATAGTGTGGGTAATTTGGTGGAACAGGACAAACGTGTTGGTGATGGTGTGGTTAATTTAGTGGAACGGGATGAACTTGTTGGCGATAGTGTGGGTAATTTTGTGGAACAGGAAGAACTTGTTGGCGATGATGTGGGTAATTTGGTGGAATGGGATGAACTTGTTGGTGATGGTGTGGGTAATTTAGTGGAAAGAGACGAACTTGTTGGTGATGGTGTAGGTAATTTGGTGGAATGGGATGAACTTATTGGTGATGGTGTGGGTAATTTGGTGGAAAGGGACGAACTAGTTGGTGATGGTGTGGGTAATTTGGTGGAAAGGGACTAACTAGTTGACGATGGTGTGGTGTGTCTGGTGGCTGGTGTTGAAGACTATGTGGTTAATGGGACTGTAGTGCAAGATATGGGAAACGAGTTTGTTGATACATCAAACAATCAAGATATTGAGGCGATGTTTATTGAGATTAATGAGCTTGAGGAGCTTAACGAATCATCGGGATGTGTATATTCGGGTGGAACATGCCCTGAAAATGAATCAAACCATGTGGTTCCCAATATATCAGTCTCCAAAAACGGCCGAAAACGTAAAAAGAAGGAGAATGTGAAGTTCCCACACTTGACTTCCCCAGAAAAACGCAAAAAGATATTAAGATACAAGATAACAAGATATTAAGTTGTGTACACAAGATAGGAAAACAAATTTGTACATGTCCCTTTAGGGGCTCCATAACCAACTAATATTATTGATGAACATTTACCAATGAAAGTAGAAGAAACATTATTCTTTAATTGGCATCTTAATAATTAATTAATAAGATACTGATGTACAAGAATCACTGGATAAACTTGCTGAATACTGCAGGGTAAACAATCTGACAGTCAATTTGTCGAAAACAAAAGCCGTAAAATTCAGGAGAGGTGGACACCCGGCAAGATCAGATCTATTGACATATATGGGACAAAGTATAGAATTTTGTGATAGTTTCGAATATCTAGGAGTGGTAATATCCACAAAGAACGGCGCCAGCAAATACTACACACACCTATATAAGAAAGGTATAGCATGTTGTGCTCGAATCGCCACCAAAGTCAACCTACCAATGACTAACATGGAAACCGCTAGGAAATTATACATAGCTATTGTCCTTCCGACAGTAACATATGGTTGTGATATATTCACCACAAAAGATAATATTAACTCTTTGGAACATATACGTAAAGTACGTGCCTTTTACTGGAAAATGTGGTGCGGAATCTCGAAATATGCCCGGTCCACCCCTATTCTAGAATCAATTGACAACGCTTCGAGCTCTGACACTAACTTAGCGGGTTTAACAGGCTATCGGCGGCGATCAATGGCACAGCTAGTGTCAAACGGTTGCCACCATAAGCTATGTTCCACACCGAACTGCTGGTACCTATCGATTCATGCATTTGCTGTTTATGCAGTTGCCAAGCAACAGAAGCCACCCATTACAATAATTGCACCTCATTTCCTCGTGGATTGTCGAAGCTGAAGGCTGCCCTGTTTTTAATGAACTATGACCATCAACCTACATGATTTTTAACTACATGTTTTATAAATTAAATTACTAGAATATTATTAATTTTAAAAAATTGTGCTGTTACTAAATAAATAATTAATTAATTTTACCCCAAAAACCAAAATGTTTTGGTAATAAACGTGTACTCTCGATTCAATAATTAATTAATACACTATAGTAAAATCGTAGCTACCTACAGTACATATGATACGCCAGGCACAATGCACATCTTAGATATATATAATTTAAATTTAAAAGCAAGGTTAAAAGAATCCTTAAAGAATGGAATTAAAATAATTATATAATTTATATTAAAATAAACTAGACCTTGATTAGTTAAATAAGAAAGCGCGCTGGAGCAAGAAAGACAGGATTAATTTAGTGTGCGGGTGGTCCTAGGAGGGGTGGTGGTTGGGGGTCTTCCCAGATATCAAATGCCCTCAAAAGGCCCTCAGAGATGGCGAGACTACAGTTCCAAGTATTGAAGCGGTGTTGCCTATTAAAATGGCCTCTAAAATGCGCTGAAGAAGGAAGCAATGCGAACGTGGTCCCTGAATGGCCGAGTGGAGTATTCATTCTCCCGAGATCCTTTAGGAAAGGAGGCATGGTCGAAAAAGACCAGGGCGACCGAGCGTCTCAAATGCTACGGGTTGGAATTTGTAGCCATGGTTACCAATGTGGTTATATTTTTATTTATATATTTTTTTGCTTATGTCATTTATGATATGCATTTATTATGGTGGCTGTGGCTGATTGAGGCCTTACTTATTTATCTCTTTTCGGGCATCTCTGCCATCTGGAAAATATCAAGTCATTTAATATCTGGAAAATCAATCAATTCATGTCAGTCAATCACAAAGGAGATGGCATAGAGGGCCTATTACAGTACAACGGAATGTGGATGAATGTGGGCTGTTGGTTTGAGGGAATGCGGCTGTGTATGATAATTTGTTTATTAGTAAGTGACTTTGGGAGTAGTGGCAATCACATGTTAAGGATTTTATAATGTTGTCAATGGCATTGTGAGCCATTCATTAATTTATTGCTGTGCGTAATTTTCGGCTTATGCAACAAAGTATTCAGTTTGTTCAGATGAAGCAGGGGAGTAGGGTACCAGGTCCTTAGACTTAGACATGGCAGAGGTAGCCTCCCAGAACGTTTTAGGAATTCCAGAAACCCAAAAATCAGAAACCAGTTGTGGTTAACATAAATCATTTTTGGACAGTTATTCAATATCAGCATCATGAACCACCTGAAGGACAGTATGATGAACAGCCAGGGTATTTTCCTGTGGAACAGATGGGATATATTCCTGTGGAACAGACAGGATATCTTCCTGTGGAACAGATGGGATATTTTCCTGCAGAACAGATGGAATATCTTCCTCTGGAACAGACTGGATATCTTCCTGTGGAACATATAGGATATCTTCCTGTGGAACAGATGGGATATCTTCCTGTGGAACAGAAGGGATATCTTCTAGTGGAACAGACAGGATATCTTCCTGTAGAACAGATGGGATATATTCCTGTGGAACAGATGGGATATTTTCCTGCAGAACAGATGGAATATCTTCCTCTGGAACAGACTGGATATCTTCCTGTGGAACAGATAGGATATCTTCCTGTGGAACAGATGGGATATCTTCCTGTGGAACAGAAGGGATATCTTCTAGTGGAACAGACAGGATATCTTCCTGTAGAACAGACAGGATATCTTCCTGTGGAACAGATGGGATATTTTCCTGCAGAACAGATGGAATATCTTCCTCTGGAACAGACTGGATATCTTCCTGTGGAACAGACAGGATATCTTCCTGTAGAACAGATGGGATATATTCCTGTGGAACAGACAGGATATCTTCCTGTGGAACAGATGGGATATTTTCCTGCAGAACAGATGGAATATCTTCCTCTGGAACAGACTGGATATCTTCCTGTGGAACAGACAGGATATCTTCCTGTAGAACAGATGGGATATCTTCCTGCGGAACAGATGGGATATCTTCTAGTGGAACAGACAGGATATCTTCCTGTAGAACAGATGTGATATCTTCCTGTGCAACAGATAGGATATCTTCCTGTGGAACAGACATGATTACTTCCTGCGGAACAGACTGGATATTTTCCTGCATAACAGATGGAATATCTTCCTCTGGAACAGACTGGATATCTTCCTCTGGAACAGACAGGATATCTTCCTGTAGAACAGATGGGATATCTTCCTGCGGAACAGACGGGATATCTTCCTGTAGAACAGATGGGATATCTTCCTGTGGAACAGATGGGATATCTTCCTGTGGAACAGACAGGATATCTTCCTGTAGAACAGATGGAATATCTTCCTCTGGAACAGACTGGATATCTTCCTGTGGAACAGATAGGATATCTTCCTGCGGAACAGATGGGATATCTTCTAGTGGAACAGACAGGATATCTTCCTGTGCAACAGATGGGATATCTTCTAGTGGAACAGACAGGATATCTTCATGTGGAACAGACATGATTACTTCCTGCGGAACAGACTGGATATTTTCCTGCATAACAGATGGAATATCTTCCTCTGGAACAGACTGGATATCTTCCTCTGGAACAGACAGGATATCTTCCTGTAGAACAGATGGGATATCTTCCTGCGGAACAGACGGGATATCTTCCTGTAGAACAGATGGGATATCTTCCTGTGGAACAGATGGGATATCTTCCTGTGGAACAGACAGGATATCTTCCTGTAGAACAGATGGAATATCTTCCTCTGGAACAGACTGGATATCTTCCTGTGGAACAGATAGGATATCTTCCTGCGGAACAGATGGGATATCTTCTAGTGGAACAGACAGGATATCTTCCTGTGCAACAGATGGGATATCTTCTAGTGGAACAGACAGGATATCTTCCTGTAGAACAGATGGGATATCTTCCTGTGCAACAGATGGGATATCTTCTTGTGGAACAGACAGGATATCTTCCTGTAGAACAGATGGGATATCTTCCTGTAGAACAGATGGAATATCTTCCTCTGGAACAGACGGGATATCTTCCTGTGGAACAGATAGGATATCTTCCTGTGGAACAGATGGGATATCTTCCTGTGGAACAGATAGGATATCTTCCTGCGGAACAGATGGGATATCTTCTAGTGGAACAGACAGGATATCTTCCTGTGCAACAGATGGGATATCTTCTTGTGGAACAGACAGGATATCTTCCTGTATAACAGATGGGATATCTTCCTGTAGAACAGATGGAATATCTTCCTCTGGAACAGACTGGATATCTTCCTCTGGAACAGACAGGATATCTTCCTGTAGAACAGATGGGATATCTTCCTGCGGAACAGACGGGATATCTTCCTGTAGAACAGATGGGATATCTTCCTGTGGAACAGATGGGATATCTTCCTGTGGAACAGACAGGATATCTTCCTGTAGAACAGATGGAATATCTTCCTCTGGAACAGACTGGATATCTTCCTGTGGAACAGATAGGATATCTTCCTGCGGAACAGATGGGATATCTTCTAGTGGAACAGACAGGATATCTTCCTGTGCAAAAGATGGGATATCTTCTAGTGGAACAGACAGGATATCTTCCTGTAGAACAGATGGGATATCTTCCTGTGCAACAGATGGGATATCTTCTTGTGGAACAGACAGGATATCTTCCTGTAGAACAGATGGGATATCTTCCTGTAGAACAGATGGAATATCTTCCTCTGGAACAGACGGGATATCTTCCTGTGGAACAGATAGGATATCTTCCTGTGGAACAGATGGGATATCTTCCTGTGGAACAGATAGGATATCTTCCTGCGGAACAGATGGGATATCTTCTAGTGGAACAGACAGGATATCTTCCTGTGCAACAGATGGGATATCTTCTTGTGGAACAGACAGGATATCTTCCTGTAGAACAGATGGGATATCTTCCTGTAGAACAGATGGAATATCTTCCTCTGGAACAGACTGGATATCTTCCTGTGGAACAGATAGGATATCTTCCTGCGGAACAGATGGGATATCTTCTAGTGGAACAGACAGGATATCTTCCTGTGGAACAGATGGAATATCTTCCTCTGGAACAGACGGGATATCTTCCTGTGGAACAGATAGGATATCTTCCTGTGGAACAGATGGGATATCTTCATGTGGAACAGATGGGATATCTTCCTGCGGAACAGATGGGATATCTTCCTGTGGAACAGATAGGATATCTTCCTGCGGAACAGATGGGATATCTTCTAGTGGAACAGACAGGATATCTTCCTGTGCAACAGATGGGATATCTTCTTGTGGAACAGACAGGATATCTTCCTGTAGAACAGATGGGATATCTTCCTGTAGAACAGATGGAATATCTTCCTCTGGAACAGACTGGATATCTTCCTGTGGAACAGATAGGATATCTTCCTGCGGAACAGATGGGATATCTTCATGTGGAACAGATGGGATATCTTCCTGCGGAACAGATGGGATATCTTCCTGTGCAACAGACAAGATATCTTTCTGTAGAACAGACGGGATATCTTCCTGTGCAACAGATGGGATATCTTCCTGTGGAACATATGGGATATCTTCATGTGGAACAGACGGGATATCTTCCTGTGGAACAGATGGGATATCTTCCTGTGCAACAGACAAGATATCTTCCTGTGGAACAGACGGGATATCTTCCTGTGGAACATATGGGATATCTTTATGTGGAACAGACGGGATATCTTCATGTGGAACAGATGGGATATCTTCCTGCGGAACAGATGGGATATCTTCCTGTGCAACAGACAAGATATCTTCCTGTGGAACAGACGGGATATCTTCCTGTGCAACAGATGGGATATCTTCCTGTGGAACATATGGGATATCTTCATGTGGAACAGACGGGATATCTTCCTGTGGAACAGATGGGATATCTTCCTGTGGAACAGATGGGATATATTCCTGCGGAACAGACGGGATATCTTCCTGTGGAACAGATGGGATATCTTCCTGTGGAACAGATGGGATATCTTCCTGTGGAACAGATGGGATATCTTCCTGTGGAACAGATGGGATATATTCCTGCGGAACAGACGGGATATCTTCCTGTGGAACAGATGGGATATCTTCATGTGGAACAGATGGGATATCTTCCTGCGGAACAGATGGGATATCTTCCTGTGGAACAGATGGGATATCTTCCTGTGGAACAGATGGGATATCTTCCTGTGGAACAGATGGAATATCTTCCTCTGGAACAGACTGGATATCTTCCTGTGGAACAGATAGGATATCTTCCTGTGGAACAGATGGGATATCTTCCTGTGGAACAGATGGGATATCTTCCTGTGGAACAGATGGAATATCTTCCTCTGGAACAGACTGGATATCTTCCTGTGGAACAGATGGGATATCTTCCTGTGGAACAGATGGAATATCTTCCTCTGGAACAGACTGGATATCTTCCTGTGGAACAGATAGGATATCTTCCTGTGGAACAGATGGGATATCTTCCTGTGGAACAGATGGGATATCTTCCTGTGGAACAGATGGAATATCTTCCTGTGGAACAGACGGGATATCTTCCTGTGGAACAGATGGGATATCTTCCTGTGGAACAGATGGGATATCTTCCTGTGGAACAGATGGGATATCTTCCTGTGGAACAGATGGGATATCTTCCTGTGGAACAGATGGGATATCTTCCTGTGGAACAGATGGAATATCTTCCTCCGGAACAGACTGGATATCTTCCTGTGGAACAGATAGGATATCTTCCTGTGGAACAGAAGGGATATCTTCTAGTGGAACAGACAAGATATCTTCCTGTAGAACAGATTGGATATCTTCCTGTGCAACAGATGGGATATCTTCCTGTGGAACATATGGGATATCTTCATGTGGAACAGACGGGATATCTTCCTGTGGAACATATGGGATATCTTCATGTGGAACAGATGGGATATCTTCCTGTGGAACAGATGGGATATCTTCCTGTAGAACAGATGGAATATCTTCCTCCGGAACAGACTGGATATCTTCCTGTGGAACAGATAGGATATCTTCCTGTGGAACAGAAGGGATATCTTCTAGTGGAACAGACAGGATATCTTCCTGTAGAACAGATTGGATATCTTCCTGTGCAACAGATGGGATATCTTCCTGTGGAACATATGGGATATTTTCATGTTGAACAGACGGGATATCTTCCTGTGGAACAGATGGGATATCTTCCTGTGGAACAGATGGGATATCTTCCTGTAGAACAGATGGAATATCTTCCTCCGGAACAGACTGGATATCTTCCTGTGGAACAGATAGGATATCTTCCTGTGGAACAGATTGGATATCTTCCTGTGCAACAGATGGGATATCTTCCTCCGGAACAGACTGGATATCTTCCTGTGGAACAGATAGGATATCTTCCTGTGGAACAGAAGGGATATCTTCTAGTGGAACAGACAGGATATCTTCCTGTGGAACAGATGGGATATCTTCCTGTGCAACAGACAAGATATCTTCCTGTGGAACAGACGGGATATCTTCCTGTGCAACAGATGGGATATCTTCCTGTGGAACATATGGGATATCTTTATGTGGAACAGACGGGATATCTTCATGTGGAACAGATGGGATATCTTCCTGCGGAACAGATGGGATATCTTCCTGTGCAACAGACAAGATATCTTCCTGTGGAACAGACGGGATATCTTCCTGTGCAACAGATGGGATATCTTCCTGTGGAACATATGGGATATCTTCATGTGGAACAGACGGGATATCTTCCTGTGGAACAGATGGGATATCTTCCTGTGGAACAGAAGGGATATCTTCATGTGGAACAGATGGGATATATTCCTGCGGAACAGACGGGATATCTTCCTGTGGAACAGATGGGATATCTTCCTGTGGAACAGATGGGATATCTTCCTGTGGAACAGATGGGATATCTTCCTGTGGAACAGATGGGATATATTCCTGCGGAACAGACGGGATATCTTCCTGTGGAACAGATGGGATATCTTCATGTGGAACAGATGGGATATCTTCCTGCGGAACAGATGGGATATCTTCCTGTGGAACAGATGGGATATCTTCCTGTGGAACAGATGGGATATCTTCCTGTGGAACAGATGGAATATCTTCCTCTGGAACAGACTGGATATCTTCCTGTGGAACAGATAGGATATCTTCCTGTGGAACAGATGGGATATCTTCCTGTGGAACAGATGGGATATCTTCCTGTGGAACAGATGGAATATCTTCCTCTGGAACAGACTGGATATCTTCCTGTGGAACAGATGGGATATCTTCCTGTGGAACAGATGGGATATCTTCCTGTGGAACAGATGGAATATCTTCCTCTGGAACAGACTGGATATCTTCCTGTGGAACAGATGGGATATCTTCCTGTGGAACAGATGGGATATCTTCCTGTGGAACAGATGGAATATCTTCCTGTGGAACAGACGGGATATCTTCCTGTGGAACAGATGGGATATCTTCCTGTGGAACAGATGGGATATCTTCCTGTGGAACAGATGGGATATCTTCCTGTGGAACAGATGGGATATCTTCCTGTGGAACAGATGGGATATCTTCCTGTGGAACAGATGGAATATCTTCCTCCGGAACAGACTGGATATCTTCCTGTGGAACAGAAGGGATATCTTCTAGTGGAACAGACAAGATATCTTCCTGTAGAACAGATTGGATATCTTCCTGTGCAACAGATGGGATATCTTCCTGTGGAACATATGGGATATCTTCATGTGGAACACACGGGATATCTTCCTGTGGAACATATGGGATATCTTCATGTGGAACAGATGGGATATCTTCCTGTGGAACAGATGGGATATCTTCCTGTAGAACAGATGGAATATCTTCCTCCGGAACAGACTGGATATCTTCCTGTGGAACAGATAGGATATCTTCCTGTGGAACAGAAGGGATATCTTCTAGTGGAACAGACAGGATATCTTCCTGTAGAACAGATTGGATATCTTCCTGTGCAACAGATGGGATATCTTTCTGAGGAACATATGGGATATCTTCATGTTGAACAGACGGGATATCTTCCTGTGGAACAGATGGGATATCTTCCTGTGGAACAGATGGGATATCTTCCTGTAGAACAGATGGAATATCTTCCTCCGGAACAGACTGGATATCTTCCTGTGGAACAGATAGGATATCTTCCTGTGGAACAGATTGGATATCTTCCTGTGCAACAGATGGGATATCTTCCTCCGGAACAGACTGGATATCTTCCTGTGGAACAGATAGGATATCTTCCTGTGGAACAGAAGGGATATCTTCTAGTGGAACAGACAGGATATCTTCCTGTAGAACAGATTGGATATCTTCCTGTGCAACAGATGGGATATCTTCCTGTGGAACATATGGGATATCTTCATGTGGAACAGACGGGATATCTTCCTGTGGAAGAGATGGGATATCTTCCTGTGGAACAGATGGGATATATTCCTGCGGAACAGACGGGATATCTTCCTGTGGAACAGATGGGATATCTTCCTGTGGAACAGATGGGATATCTTCCTGTGGAACAGATGGAATATCTTCCTGTGGAACAGACGGGATATCTTCCTGTGGAACAGATGGGATATCTTCCTGTGGAACAGATGGGATATCTTCCTGTGGAACAGATGGGATATCTTCCTGTGGAACAGATGGGATATCTTCCTGTGGAACAGACGGGATATCTTCCTGTTAAACAGATGGAATATCTTCCTGTGGAACAGACGGGATATTTTCCTGTAGAACAGATGGGATATATTCCTGTGGAACAGACAGGATATCTTCCTGTGGAACAGATGGATATCTTCCTGTGGAACAGATGGGATATCTTCCTGTGGAACAGATGGGATATCTTCCTGTGGAACAGATGGAATATCTTCTAGTGGAACAGACTGGATATCTTCCTGTGGAACAGACATGATTACTTCCTGCGGAACAGACGGGATATCTTCCTGTGGAACAGATGGGATATCTTCCTGCGGAACAGATGGGATATCTTCCTGTGCAACAGATGTGATATCTTCCTGTGGAACAGAAGGGATATCTTCTAGTGGAACAGACTGGATATCTTCCTGTGGAACAGACATGATTACTTCCTGCGGAACAGACGGGATATCTTCCTGTGGAACAGACATTGTTCTAACAGCATGATACCGAATGCAGACTGCATGGATATGTTTACAAAAATGCACCTTTTCGTGAAAACCGCATCCTTACAAGAACACTTGTTTCAGTGACAACAGATGTTACATATTGGTGAAATCTGTTTGCTACAGTTCACTAATGGATTGTATGCAACAGTGTACTAGTTTGTTTCGCTTGCCACAGACCGTGTAAACTCATTTGCAGCTGCAAAAGAAAATTTATCCAGTTGAGCCAAGGCTATGTTCTCAGTCCATTATCTCTTAATATGCCACTTACATGGCAGTTTACTTGGTTGTTCGAATTGAGGAAATGTGTCAACCCAAGCCTTATAGTACTGTTCTGTGTCATGATTCATTAGTGCCACCATAGTAACAATGCCACAAACATTCCTTCAACCCAGCTCTCCTCAACTATCAAGGTTGTAAATGGGAATTGATAGAACAAGTTTTATAGAAGTTTTATGGAACAAATTATTTGCCCACCAAATTAGAGACCTTTTTGCACCAAATCGATTAGTTAAAAAAAATCACCTTTCCACCAAAACGGCTCACTTTCCACCAAAATAGCTCACTTCTACACCAAAACGCATCACTTAAATTTTCAAACGATAATTAGATTTATTCCATTGAGATTTATTAGTTTTCATATGGTGGCCCAGAAGGGACAACTTAAAAAATATTTCATTTCGAGTAAAAAAAAACGACAAAAACAAATTATTCATGAATTTCTTGTTTTTTTTATTTTACTACAAATAAAAAAAACGACAAAAACGAAATTTTGTTTTAAGTAAGGAAGGTTTTGAGAGGGAGATTTAAAACAGACTTTAGGCCTACATGCTTGTTTTGGTAAATCCAGAAATGGATTTCTTAATTTCGGCGTATTATTACCTACGTTTTACTGTTAGAGATACAAGGGTGCTATTGAAATCGCAACATGGAATAACTATTAGCGATAGGACAATTAGACAACGTAGAGCTGATTTAAATCTTAGGAGCCGTTGTTACGAGCAGTCACTTCCTCGTGTATTACGTGCGTTAGAATCGGAACTTGTTGAATTTTCTGCAATTAATTGTGGGTATCGGACGATTCATCGACGCTTATGGAGTCGGCACTTTATAAACCATCGCCGAGAAACTGTTAGAATACATCTTAAACACATTGATCCGGCTGGTGTTAATGCTCGTTTACGGCAAACTCTACTCTTTACTCTATACTCTTTCTTTACACTCATTCAAGCACAATTAGATACTTTTATTCAAGATTGGAACACAAACAGGATGCCCAAGAATTCTAAGATAAACTTTATCGGTGGCATCCCAGATATATTGTATAATGCGCCGGGGGAGTATGATAAGCAAGACTGCGCCTTACCTTTACCTATCACAAAGCAAGATATTAGGGGACTTGTGGATACATTCAGTAAATCCTGGAACCATGTAGGATGTTCCAACGAATTTATTGAATTGTTGGCCATTATTTTCGATGGGGACATTCCCAAGCCTCCAAGTAACAATACGGATGCTTTCCATTTCTACACACAAATGCGTTTCTTGTTAAAGGAATTCGAAATTTGAGAAGGCCAATTATTGTACTGTTAAAGTTTTAATACTAATGTATTAAGGTGTAATTATATATCATATATCATTGTATTTGTTACCCCCCCCCCCCCCCCCCCCCCATAATAACCCCCCATATTTGAAATGATTTATTTTTTTATTAAAAAAGTTAACACAATTACAATTATTAACAAAGCATGAAACAATCAAGAAATATTTAAAACCATTCAAAGAGATATATATAATGCACATTTATATAACACATTTAGTGCACTAACTACTGAAATACGAACTAAACAATATTGAAAGTCATAAAAAAACGACAAAAACAAGAATTTAATGGATAATTTGTTTTTGTCGTTTTTTTTTTCTTGAAATGAAATATTTTTGAAGTTGTCCCTTCTGGGCCACCATAGTTTTCATGAATTATATTAAATGATTAAACATAACACAGTATGCTTTGCTCTAAACGTAACACAGTATTATAGCAACTTAGTATCTTCTGAGCACAACTTAGTATCTTCTGAGCACAACTTAGTATCTTGTAAGCGCAACTTAGTATCTTATGAGCACAACTTAGTATCTTGTGTTTACAACCTTTTGTTGTTTACAACCAAAGTTGTGTGCACACGCACAAGTTAGTATTTTGAATTTTAATTGGTCCAATTATGCAAAACAATATGTGGTGGTATTTTCAAAAATGTAATGGTTTAATTTGTGTCAGAAAACTTTAATGCAGTGTAGTACCGTATGGCAAAAGGCTTATATGATGAACACATGATGAACACAACTGATACACAACTTATTTGTTAATGTAAAAATATATGTTAAAACAGGTACGAACTAAAATATTGAACCAGCTGAAACCAGCTGAAACCAGCAGTAAACCACCTGAAACCAGCTGTGAAAACCAATAATATTAGTTTCTAGGGGAACTTAGATCTCGGCTGGGAACCAGGGGTGTTACCTTAGATCCTACAAGCAAAATTAGATCATGCGAACTTAGATCCTGAGACCATAGATACGAACTTAGATCCTGCGTGCGACCTTAGATCCTAAACACAAAATTAGATCCTAGATGTGAACTTAGATGAATTAAATGAATTAAGGAATAAGAGTTATTAATAACCAATAACTATTTATTTCAACTACTAAATATAAAACTAAAACTAAAAAATATACAGATAATATACAGCTACAATTTTTAAATTCAGTATAATCTAAATCGAAAATTATACAATCAAGGGACTTCCGAGCACTTATAACACCAGATTCATTAATTAATGCCTTTCTGTGTTTATCAAGCCACTTAGAAAATATGACGAGTGCACCAATTGTTAGTGCAATTAATAAACACATCACACATTCCATGGACTTCTGCTAAATCTAAATCATGTCCTACATGTTGGACTTTAACCAATTGTGGTTCAATGGCAACAAGTTGTGCAGCAAAAATCTATAAACCTCTCTGTGCTTCCTGAAATGCCACATAGAAGGACCAGGAAATTGGGGATGCTTTTCATGATAATTAATCAGAGAATAATTAGTATAGCACGTGTCTGTGAGATACATACCCTCACATAAATCAAATGTAGTATCCACTTGTAGAATTGAATCACCATCAACACAGAATCGGACTAAATCATTAATTGAATGATCAGTGTAATTAATAGTCATATAATGCCCTTCTTCAATAATAATGCGCCTAATAAACTTAGATGAATTCATGCTGTTAACCAGAACATCAACTTCGGACAACTCACCAGTACTGGTAGGCCCATCTTTGGATTTTTTCGACAGAGTATGATAAATTCTGAATTTGTTTTGGATTGCGAGGCTCTAAACTCATACTATTACCAACACACTATCACCAACAATGAGAAACACTCGAATGATCTATATTACTAACCTCTTGATAAACACTTTCACACGATTTACCAGATTCTAATAATGATTTTTCTATATTAATAATGTCATCATCAATGCGATAATAAATCAGGGCAGTTGGACGAGTGGCATTTCCATGCCGAGCAAACTTAAATCTCACGGATTCCTCTTGGTTTTCATCGGGACCGTCTGCATTTTCATTCTCAACTTCATTATCCCCTATGAGCCAGGTGTATGTAGTAACATAATATGGTTGCCACTCAGTCTTTGACAACAAACGCAACTGCGAAATCACATGTTGTAACTGTATATTTGAAACTGAACGGCGATACTCTCTCGACAGTTTGTAAACATTGGAAATATCCACAAAGATTTTATCATATTGTGGAGAAGATCCCAATTTCCCAAATTCCCGTTTTGAGTAATAGAACGTATTATTATTGCCTTTACGACATGTTACTAATTTCTCAATATTGCCATAAGATTCTTCTTGCTGTACGTACATAATAAAGTTTCTTCGCCCTTCCCTTCTGAATATAGGCACCATTGTCATCGTCACTCATCCAGTAGACCACTAAAATCCTCTCGCATTGCTGTTGGTTTGATTTTTAAAACAATATCTTCCGGATTACACAATATCATGTTAATAATTGTCTCTGCCATATCGCCCATTTTTTACAGTTTTAATCGGGAACTACAGCTGAAAAATGAACTGCAATGGTAGGCCTAATAGAACCTTATATTAGTACTGCAGTACCAGTATACTGGTATATACAGATATATACTACTGGTACTCACTATCTCAGTTAGGCCTATTGATTAACTGGGTCACGAATTTTTCGGGTAACAGACGTTTCGGTCTAAGACGTTTTGGCCTAGGACGTTTCGGCCCAATGAATGAAATACAAGATTTGCTTGTCGGACGTTTTGGCCCAAAGATTCACTTTACTCCCTTAAATAAGCTATTAATAATAAATATGTTATTCAATATATTTGTTTTGTAGTTGTTACGTTCGTTACAAGAGGAGTTGTCAGTAGGAACTGCTCCGACACCTGTTTGAAAGTCGTCAAGATCGAAGTTCTACATTATATTTATAATAATAACTAATGTATTATTATTATTATTTATTAATATAAATTTACACCATACTGTAACTTAAAACAAAGATAACATATGCTGACAAATTAACTTTAGTATTATGATGATGGGGTTTCCCCCATAAAAAAACATACGTATTTTAAAATGTGAGTTAATAAATAAAGTACATTAAAATACACCGAATTAAAATTATTACTGTATTTTAATGTTGGTCTTAAAAATATAATAGATTAGAAATATTCCATTAAAGGAGCATTGCTAATAATTATGAGACAGACTGGATGTCATATGGAATGAGATAAAATATATGCGTATTAAATTTAAATTTAGATGAAATATATGCGTATTAAATTTAAATTTAGATGAAATATATGCGTATTAAATTTAAATTTAGATGAAATATATGCGTATTAAATTTAAATTTAGATGAAATTTATGCACATTAAAAGGACCAGAGTGGATGTGAAGTGAAATAAAATACGTATTAATAAAAGCATTATACGTCGTTATCTATGGGTATAAATCGAAATCATCTATCATCGAAGATGAGAGTTATTGTTTCAATAATAATACTACTCTGTCCAGTAATACACTGTCCAGCTACAAGAATTATCAATTGAGTAGGCCTAATGTTTAAAGTTAATTAAGTATCTCCAAAATATATCGATCAGACGAGATTTAAGCCCTACATCGTTCGTGAAATTGATTCACTTTGGTAGTACTGTATATTAGGATTAGTAATGTGGTACTCGAGACCAATAGATTTGTTCTGACTTGCATTTTTTCGGCCGCATGACATAATTGATGGCGAATTGTCTATGGAACCAGAGCACCACTTCCCTAATGTTTATTTTATTTTGAAATAAAGGTAAATTAAATAGCCATTTCATGAAAGATATTTTATTAAGTGTTTGTATGTTATTGTGAAATAATTATAATTTTAATGAATAATTATTATCATATCAAAAAGTTAGCCTTTTCATTCAGTTACAGTCATGGGCCGAAACGTCCGGGCCGAATTGTCCGGGCCGAAATGTCCGGGCCGAAGCGTCCTGGACCGAAACGTCCTAGGCCGAAACGTCTGTATACCGAATTTTTCCGGGTATCAGACCAGAGCCGGTTAAGGCAAAGTGGGGATTAACGTAGGGGGCCTACTCTGTACGTGAAGCTTGCGGACTTGATACTGCAATTATTGGCATTGCAGCAGTTTGGCTACATTACAACAGTACAACAATTACGGTAGGCCTACAGTACAGCAGTAGTGACATTAACCAGTCTTAGCATCTGTACTGTCGGGTAAATCTTTTCGACCTACGCGTAGGCCTATGCTTAGGTCGAAAAGATTTACCCGTACTGTCTAGCATCTCTGGAATACAGGAATAGTATCTGTCTGTACAGCTGTATGTTCTTTAATGTTTGGTTGTATCTAATATGTCTGTCTGTCTGTCTGTCTTCTAAATTTTTATGGACAAACTGATACACTATAAACTGATACTTTTATGGAAAGACACCGATAACTCGAGAACTAAAAAAGATCTCACCAAACCGTTCCAAGATTTGAACTCCCAATTAAATTCTACATCAGATGAAATAGAAAACCAAAAATGCGAAAATTTTACCCAACAATCAAGGTCGCACCAGTAGATCGCACCCAGGATCTAAATTCGCATTTAGGATCTAAATTTGCATTTAGGATCTAAGGCCACACCCAGGATCTAAGTTCGCATCTAGGATCTAAGGTCGATCAGTAATATCACACCAAGGAACTAAGACTGTGTCTAAGATCCCAAGTCTCACAACTAGATAGAGCCCAGGATCTAAGTTCGTGTCTAGGATCTAAGGTACACCCCTGGTTACCAGCCGAGAGCTTAAGTTCCCTTATAAACGAATATGATTGGTTTTCACAGCTGGTTTCAAGGTGGTTTACTGCTGGTTTCAGGTGGTTTCAGCTGGTTCAGTATTTTAGTTCGTACCTTTAAAACAACCCCGTGAACTAGCTGACGTAATTACATTTAAAAAGTGCTTAAAACTCAATTCCACTTATCATCGAGCGATGACCAACCTGTGTTCATAGTGATTTAAAAAATTAATCTAGGTGAGGCACTGGAGGTACATGATAATATTATTCTACAAGAAATTCTACATCGATTGATACCAAATTTAGCCATATTGTGTTTCCATCCGGGTTTGGCTATTGTTCGCGCTTTCAGACCTTTGGCAGTTTAACCCGCCAAATTAGGATGTCTTCTAGATAATAAATCACTTTTAGCCTCTGACAAGTATTTGATTCACTACACTAGTCGAAACCAATCGATGCGCGATCATTCACCCGCTGGATATACCCGGGAGATTGGGTTCGACGGCTTAATCGTATTGCTATGTAAGCCTAATGTATTATTCGACTGACAGTATTATATAATCTCTGACAATATTATTCACTTTCGGGGAATATTAACAGTTCCTTTAGGACGTGGCGCTCTATCTATAAACAGAGTTATGACTTAAACTACACGCAACGATATGGCTTAGTTACAATTCACATATATGGCGCATTCTTTAGGAAATGCTTCGTTATCAGTCTCACTCATACACAATGCTGCACAATACTGCACACTGATCTGCCGATCTTCACTGATTTTAGTCACATATAAAAGGAACACGGACCGAATCATGTAGGGTCTATCAAATAACATTAGATTCACTTCAAACCACTTTAACATAAGTCACAATCGTTATATGTAACCTTTCTCTCTTACCTTCGGTATATCAAGAATATTGGGTTTCGGGGTTATTTCTCGTTATTCCAAATATAATAATTCATCAACAAATATAATGAATAACCGACAGCAAAGCAGTAATGTTAAGTTAAGTTGCACAGTATGGGCCAGTTAACCAGTGATAACCAGTGTGATATTAAGTGTGAGTTGAGATAACGGATATATGTCCTTATAATTAAGCCTACTAGTGTTAGGCTAAAGCAGAAAAGCACAAAATATTCCAAAGCCGCTCTTCCTGGCTCAGGACAGAATGATAACACAGCCCATACAGCATTGCGTGATTTCTAGGAAATTTCTGTACAAGAACAGTAAAAACGCTCTGATTGGTTGACTGAACTGAGAGATGCCGTAGAACAAAGAAAATCGACACGTATGAATATCAGCTGTTAACCGTCGTCATAGTAACTACTGTTCAAGAGTAGCTATCCCCTTTTGCGTCACGGAATTGCCATAGAATCATCAACTATGCCTTCCACAGTACACATACGGAAGAAATAGCTCTTAGATCCTCTAAAAACACCGATACAGCAATAATACGGCCTCTTACGCCTATTAAACCAACTACAGAGTATTTTACGGGAAAAATAAGGAAAAATAACCGGGCAATTCAGCAAAAGCTTTTACACCGCTCCCAGAAAATGGGATTTTCAGTCTATAAAATATAAAAATCACAGTTTCTAAAACATAAAGATACTCTAAACAGTTAGTTTTCTTTGCGCGGACGGCGTTTACGCAGTTTCCCGAGGCTAGCCAGAGTCCTTTTCTCTTTGGGGCGAGCCACTTTACTAGGAAGGCTACAACTCCTGGGTAAAGGGTGCAATACAATTGCATTAGAAGGTTTGGGTTTACGGTCGGTGTCTCATCCAGTTCGATATGCTTCTCCTCGAGCTGATTTTCCTCCGCTTGTCATGGGATACGTTCGTCCAAAACTCTCGCAGAGAATAGGGTTTTCTAAGCTTGATATCTTCTTAGAGATTCGAGATTTCCCAATCGAACTGAGATAAGGCTAATTCGTTTATCGATTGGACTTACTGTTATAACTTACGTTTATCTGAACAAACGCAGATTTCTTTTTTGATCTTTATAGAATAACGTTTAACTCGTTTCGTACAACGCTCTCCTTCACCTTGATGAAGGGTTGTATCGCGTTAAACGGGGACGACCATACGGTTGGATAGTGATATTAGGTGTCCGCGTCACAATCCGGCTAGGTAAGATGGGCGGCTAGCTAGAAATCACTGTCGGAGTGTTACCGATTAATTGTTAGGGTAGCACTAGATCTTTGAACAGTGAATACAGTCCGCGAGGATCCGTGACACTACCAGGATCGCAGGTCTGAGGTCCAACTAAGGAATGAGGAGGTTTGACTGAGTATTCCGGGACTCTGATCGTAGGTTTACTCCAGGATCGTTCGAGCCGAGTGAGCATAGGTGATACGTCAAACAAGTTTCGCTCGAAACTCCAGTAAATATAACGAACACAACTGTGTTTAACACAACGTTTCCGTGGATGTTTATGTCTTTCCGTTTATTGGCTGGGTCTAGGGCATTTATCGTAATAATACCAAAGACGCACATCTTGAAGGAGAAACGCGGGTGATATTTATTTGTTGTTACAATGCTTCTATCAAGAATTCCAAATGTATGTTGGAGTTTCCGCGTTTATTTGTTTCTTTAATGTCTTTTCTTTCGAGTCGATTTCGAATAGGATTTTCGCATTAGAATTTTGGTTTATCGTTTCGACTCCTCTGGGTAGGATATGTTCGACATAGTCCGTATCGTGTAAATCGATAGAATGGCCAATGGTTAAGAAGTCCATATACATACCATTACAATGCGTGTAGCGAGCGGTGAATTTTCCATAGTCCAATTCACGCGTAAGTTACTTCCAGGAAATCGTAGGTTCGATATAACGACCATCATCCTTCGTAGTAGTTGGACTAGTATCACCGCGTATCAAGCTATCAACAAACGCTTGAAAGTAGAGTATATCGCTCCCTGATACCAAGACCATCTTCTATCAACTCCGTCATATCTGCTATATATGAGTTTATTAATATTATAACGAGTTTATATTTAGGCTAGCGAGCGTCGCTGCCTACCCCAATCAGCCCCCGGACAGTGCGAGATCCTCAGCGCCGATGTGTCGTCGCCGCTGTACTTTCGCCAACGACGTAGCCGCACAACGACAACGACAACCGGCACAAGTCACTCGACTGTCCGTCCCAAAGGCTTAGATACACCTCAGGTTCTTACTGGAGAGTTAGGGTTACTTTCACAATTGCGACTAGCTACTGTAAACACACCTTAGTAGTAACATTCGCCTATAAACTCACAAATACCACACACACAACTTGTCACAAATTACACACACTCGGGCCATTTGTCCGTTAGTCAATGCCTTCCAGAATGTCACTGTATTATTATGTATCCTTGGATACTAGCAGTGCGCTATTTATTCCCTATGCTATTCAATGGGACAAGCTTTCTATTGTTCTTTTAACTCAATTCTAATTCTAGCGTGGTTGTTGCTATGGTGACATTATGCAAAGCTAGCGGTAGAATTAGGGTAATTCCAATGCATACAGATCTGGGATGTTATTTAATAGTAATTCTTTAATGGTCAATGTCCTGTTTTATACATGACTTTATGAATTTTATCGGCTATTGACTATGTTTGGGAGACTTTCGCACACTCATACGCATAATAAGATAAATCTCCGCTCCCTTGATCTATTAATTAATGGAATTTTGGGAATGTTATAAATTGCGTAAAAATGGCAATTTATTAAATTCATTAAAAGGCATGAATTTAAATTTATTCCCTGAAATTTTATTATTTGATAATTAAATTGACATATTTTGATTCTAGAACATGTCTGGGGACACAAGATCCTTAATTCTATGACAATTGTCTTTTTAAGAATATCGGTAAATGCTACGATATCTTAATTGACTAGAATTGTTGAAGGATCTGAATTTTACAGATTTTGATTTATTAGATTTGCAAATATTAAATAATTAATATTTGAGATGGGCACCGATTTATTCCATAACTTGTCTGGGGACGTTAACCACTGATTCTAGAATTTGTCTTTCAAGTATATCGGTGGGTGCCGCGATATCTTAATCGACTAGAATTACAGATGGTCAAAGGGTTTAACAGATTTATTTTGCGTTATACGCTACTGTTAAAGGGACATCACGCTACTATATGTATTATTTAATATACGGTATGAGAGCAATATCGCACGAAGCAATGTCAGTGTGAAGAGGCAAGTCGTTTCCAAGGTCTACCCAGAGCTTGGTTTAGCCGAGACACGAGGATCTGAACTTTGCATTCCTAATACTCTGCCTACCAATAATACTTAAATATAGTAGTGGCTTTATTGTACTTTAATAAGTACGGACATTTCATCTTACTGTAGTTACGTATTTATAATATAATACGGACAGTAAGGAAAGAGAAAAAGAATTATTTCTCGCCATCGCACTAAATATATAATATACGTAATTAAATAATAAACGCGAATATATATTGCACTAATCTACTAAATAATCTCTAAAATACCATACTACTAAATAAAATTAAATAAAACGATTAAAATAAAATTACATAATAATACATACATAAACATAAAAATAAAACAAATACAAAATAATAGAGTCACACACCCACTCCATATGTTGTTACGTTATGGAGTCCCTAGATGTTTGAAGGATTAGGGAGGTGGTCGTGGGAAGAGAATCTTGCCTTCCACAGTTTCCGGAGAGTCCTCCATTCCCTTCCGGTAAACACAAACGACCGACTGGGTGATTGAGTCGCTGCATCCCGAATACAATTCCAGGTTTCCTCTTCGTCCTGGAATAGTGACGATAGAAACATCGCTCTAGGTACACGACGGCCTTACAAAGCCGATTCCAGGAGCTATAGCGGTCCGTCGCTCCCTGCAGGAGAGGTGAGAGTCCCTGCGAGACGTCTGATGTTCGAGAGCTCCAATCGCTCTCTCTGATCTTCATGAAGGATCCACTCGCGGTGGGGAGGTCCAGATCCACGGCGTCGTCCCTGGCAATATGTAATACCGACACATCTATCCCGGGTTCAAATAACTCCGATCCACCCATCCGGGTTTTAGGTTTGACTTTCTCCGCTCCCTTGGCTGGTCTAATCTCAGTCGGAGTAAGATGGGGAGGCCATTCATCCTCCTTACTCAGGAAGTCGGGTTCACCTAGCCGGTCTGGAGTATCTGTCAGTTCTTGAGGAGTTGCTCCTCTGGAAGCGATGTCGGCTATATTCATCGTCTTGGGGCAATATCTCCATTGATCTACATTGGAGTTAAGATTGTCATTATCTGAGGAGTGTGGTGTTCCCTCAGTTGGGTCGTCTCCCTCACTAGTATCGTCTTCCCATTCACTCACCTGGCAGACGCGATCTTGAAGCAGTCTTTCCCTGAGCGTTCTACGGGAAGGTCCAGTAAGGTACCAACCTACTCTAGTTCTTACCGCATAGGTCTGAAGTGGTTGCGGTTGAGTAGGTCGTTTCTCTAATGTCTCCAGCGCCTCATGCGCGTTTTGACTGATTAATATTTGTACTCCAGGATAATCGGTGTCGAATCTAGGGATGTTAAGTTGTTGGACATGATCATCTTCGTCCCAATTATAAGGTTCAACTTGGGTGGTAGCGAAGTTCTTTATTGCCACCATTTTTACTGACCTTATACTGTATTCTCCTAGTTTATCCTGTGGAGTGGACAACTCACCTATATAATAGTCGGCAGCTACAGTAGAATTCCAAACCTGCATGATCCCTGACATGTTTAGCTTGGTTCGGAACTTGGGTTGTCCAGCAAAGATGACTTCGGCTAGTTCTTTATCGATGAATGTTCCTGTGCTACCGGAGTCCAGGAGGGCGTTCACTATATAGCTCTTCTGAGGTCTGTGGACCCGTAACTGGACTACAGGAAATTCTCGGATTCCTACATTTGAAGTTGGCGCTTTCCAAGATTGTTGTTGATCTGAAGTAGTTAGGGTGAGGTCGCTGTCTGTGTCTTTCTCATACATGAGTGCTCGATACACTGCGGTGGTGTTTATTAAGTAACAGGATTCGTTTTGGTCGGAGAATTCGTCCGTATAGAATCCTTCCATCTCAGATTGATCAGTGTCGTTCACATCACTGAATTGGACATGTAGTTCGGAATCACTCACCTGACTCGGACTATTTCGCTCGAATTCAGTGTGCAACAAGATATGATGTTTCGCACCGCACTTTGCACACCTTGCGTCGGAGTAACAGGTTCGCCGTTGGTGTCCTCGTCTGAGGCAATTATAACACAACCGCTTATCCCACATGACTTCCCGTCTCTCTTTTAATGATTTCTTTAAGAATTTATCACACGCATTTAAACGGTGGGGCCCGTCGCACAGCACACATTTGGGCTTGATGTTACTTACTTTAACATGTGCTGTGTGGTGCACGTTCGTTCTTTCCTCGGGCTTTCTCACCTGAATTCTCTTGGGAGACGTAGGAGGAGTTTTTCTTACCTTTTCTCTCCTGTCATTGGTTCGAGACTTGAATTTACTTACCTGGTCTTTAGGCGTTTTATTGACATAAGATCTTTCAGTGTCTTTCCCGCTATCCTCTCCTTGAGAAGTCTGGCTTTCGCCGTCGTCTGTATAACACACTGGTGTTACCCTTCTCCGAGAAACGGGTTTCTCACTTACCTTGTTTTCCAGTGTCTTCTCTCTGGACTGCCTTAGGAGCTGTAATTTCACTTCTCCATCTAAGAATGACATGAGATCAGCCATGGTAGGGTCTCGTCGTTGTTGTTCCATCATATATAACACTTTCTTATCCCAGCGTGTACCTACTCCACCCTTCGGTAAAGTAGAAGCCACTGCTCTAATAACCATAGCACTCTGATACTCATGAGACTTACCTAGCCAATCTAATTGTCTGCAGATCTCCTGAATTTCATCGGAAAACTCTATAATCCCGCTGCTAATAAACTTTCGGGGCGCTACCAACTTTGCATACAAATACCCAGCTATGTTATTCCTATTACCATACCTGATGTTTAGTGTATCCCAAACTTGTCTTAATCCGTCTGGATGTCCAATAAACCTTAACGCCATTAACTTGGGAGATCCTTCCAAGCACTCGATGAGGAATCTAAGTTTCTCTCCATTAGATAGTACAGAGTTCTGTATGTTATCTTTGTAATATTCATTAAAAGGTAACCATTTCATCTCATCTCCATTGAACTTGACGATCTCTCCCATCTTCACCGCTTGCCGGGCTTCGGTTCTAGCCATTTGACGCGTAAAACTTTCTTGGGCCATCGTGTTATTTAATATCGAGTTATCGGTATATAAATTTCTCGGATTATGATCTGGTCTATAGGGAATATCATTATCTACAGATCTATAATTACCCTTAATAGGGTTCACTATAGGAGTTTCTACTTCGCTAGCAGTATAGATGCGTGTAGGCTCCACACCTTGCGCATGAGATACTTCAGACCTAACGGGTTGACACATTGTTACAGGGGGTGGTGGTATACCCTTTTGTGTGTTCACTAATTTATCGCGTTCTAGCGCGATACTTTGCTGCACTTCTTGCAACTCTAGTCTACTTTCCCTTATTGTGCCTTTGAATTGCTGAACCGTCTCCTGCATCTGCCCGAGCAGGAGATCCATCCCCCGCCGTCTCTCGTCCACCCATTCGACCGCCGAAGCGGGAGTCGCCAACGTTGTAGCGGGTGGACGAGGGACAACGGGCGACAAATTAGGAATATTTCGCTCGGGGTCCAGGACCTGAACTGTCTCCTGGGCAGTTCTACTGGGCACAGGAAGCTTAGTGCTATGCAGAGGGAATTTAGAGGTAGCTTCAGGGAGCACAGGTGTGTCTATCACCGAAGGGGTGATTTCAAAAACAGGCCTAATTATTTCAGGCTCATCTACTATAGTAGGGAGTCTTTCTATTTTAATTATTTGGTCTGTGGGTTCTGTACTGCCTAAGTTGGTGTTATTTAGTTGCCTTCTAACAGCTGGAGGCAAATCAGGCAATTTCTGACGGTGGAGTGTTCTTTTACGTCTGCTTAGACGAGATCTATTTCCTTTGCCTTCAGTATCGGTGGTATCGCCTTCTTCAGATGATGTATATCCCTGTCTTTTGGGAGTAGATCGATTCATCATCTGCATATTACTAGCTGTTAACTGTTTACTGAAGTCGTCTTGCTTCTCTTGAAGATTTTCCAACTCCAGTTGGGCGATCTCTTCAGCCGCTCTCCGTTCTGCTTCCGCCACCGCTGCCGCTTTTGCCTCTGCCGCTGCCGCTTTTGCCTCTGCCGCTGCCGCTTTTGCCTTTGCCTCTGCTTCTGCTGCTGCCGCTTTTGCCTTTGCCTCTGCTTCTGCTGCTGCCGCTTTTGCCTCTGCCGCTGCTTCTGCCAAGGTCGCTTTTCTTTCTGCCTCTGCCACTGCTGCTATCTTCCTGTCTTCTATACGTTTTTTCCTTACTTGTTCTTCTTGTTCTCTAGTGATGCGGAGTTGTTCATCGAATTTAGCCTGATTCGCAGCCCTCATTTCCACATCGATGGCATCCAACACACGCTGAGTTCCTTCGCTATTAGGGCTAAGTCCATCTAACCTTCTCCTCAACTCGTCATCACCTAAAAAACGTTGATAGTCTGACAGATAGATGTCAATGGCATCCCTCTTATGCGGTTTCTCTGCTGTCGCTTCGCTTTCTTCTTGAGAAAAAGTGGCGTCGGTTGATTCTTCATAGGTTGGCCGTTCATCATAAACCGTATCCGCCATCTTCGCTCCGCGTTCGGGCGTCCGCTCAACAGTATCCGAACTACTGGAGCTGTCGGACCGCTGAGAAATAAGTTCTTGGCTCGCGGGTTGTTGCTGTTCCGCTGCTTCTTGGTCTCGCTTGACCTGAGCTCGAGTGCCTATGATAGACCTACGATGTTGGACCAGCCTCGGTTCTGTTATTACTACTGTAGGGATGACCTTGCTTACAGTAGGAGGGGACTTGGACTTTGGTCTTAGACGCTCTATACTCTTAGCTGAGTCCCAGATCTTTTTAAGACCCTGTCTAACACTCATTCTAGCACTTTCTAAGAGGCTATCTGACAATGTTTGTTTTGTGTCAGACATGTTTGTTTGATTGTACAGTTGAATGCCTACTGCTATATTACAGTCTAAGCAAGTCTAGTAATTCAGCATTAACTGCTAGCCTAGTAATTAATTACCGATACTGCTACTCAGTGTAGCGTGATATATATATAATATATTAGAATACCGGTATGCTTATGGTATATAGAAGTATTATTACAGACTAGGTTTTTTCACAAAATACCGGTATATAATTTTAGCACAAAAATATATATAAATATATAATAGGCCTATCGTGGATACCGGTATGCAGTTTACACTTATAGTATATATAAGTATAATTATTAACTAAAATTAATTACAGAATACCGGTATGATTTCAACCTAAGATTTATAGAAATAAATATAATAAGCCTATTGTAAATACCGGTATGTCAATTATTTTAGAATAATTGAATTTCTGAATTTTAAGGGTTACTTGGTTACTTTAACTTACTTTATTACCGTTATTTAAGCAGTAGTCCAACTGATATTGAGACCTAATTGTTGTATGGCAGGCCTACTATTTATAAATCGTTTGAGTTGATTTATAATATATATACCCGTTTTAATGGGTTTTGTCAATGTTTGAAATAAATGTTATTATTTCTGGGGAGTAATCACTACACAAAGCGGTGCGCTTTCAGTGAAGTGTTACTTATAGGACACTAAAACAAATAATTCTAATTTACCTAAGTTACTTAATACTACAAATTACGTACGATTCGGGTTGAGATTACAATCTCTAAATAAACACAAAAATTTACAAAAAACACAAAATACGAATTTTTAGGGTAATTTTACAAGAAGTCTACAAACCAGCCTAACAAAGGGTTAGAAATCTGGTTATTACAACGGACAGGGTACTGCGGTATTTGAAAATAATACGTAGTAGTAAATACACTGCGTTGTCCAGATAGGAAAATACCACCGCCTGACGACCTATAGCCGTATCGCTATAGGTACTACGTTATGTATCACGGAGTGTCCCTACCTAGAAGTTAATAGAGCTAATCGAACGTGCCTATCAACCACTTTACAACACAAATATAATGCCTACACTAATTACTTTCGGAAAGCACTGTACACTAAACCCTAAATTAGGTACGAGTACTTGTACAACATATAATCAGTAGTTAAATATACTTGAACAGCTAAAAGAACCACGGCATCTGCTGGAGTCACCGGTGCACAAAATCACCAGTCTTTACCTACGCCAAGCAGCCCGTGTAGTACCGGGGTTAATTTAACTATAGCGGTATGTATAACAAACACAATTATTGTAGGAACAAACTTGGGGAATGAATGTTGCGAATAATCGCATAAACTCTGAATAATAAATATTACGCTACGCGTACAAACCACTCAAACGAAATGCAGACCAAATACTGACAGACTACTATCAAGCCTAAATAAACTACAGGACATGCAGACTCCGAAATGATTAGGTAGTATGCGTTCTAACCCAGTAGCACGACTTATTCTTTAGTTGGGGGTTTACCTTACAGCTTTGGCTGCCCCTACTTCCTAACCGTTCTTTATCGGACAGAGGCTCTACACACACTGCAATCCGTTCAGACCTAATAACAGCCAGACAACTATCCAGCCTACAAATTATCTAAATAAATATTATACGCTACCTGTACAGACTACACAAACAAAGTACAGACTAAACGATGGCAGACTACTCTCAAGCCTAAATAAACTACAGGACATGCAGACTCCGAAATGATTAGGTAGTATGCGTTCTAACCCAGTAGTACGACTTATTCTTTAGATGGGGGTTTACCTTACAGCTTTGGCTGCCCCTACTTCCTAACCGTTCTTTATCGGACAGGTGATCTACACACACTGCAATCCGTTCAGACTTAATAGCAATCAGACAACAGCCCAGCCTACAAATTGTCTGTACAATATGATCAGGCTTACACGCCTTCTGTTCAATACTGGCCTACAAACAAATAAAACCGACAGAAACAAGTAAAATCTCAATAAAAAACCAGGGCGGCCGTTCCCTGATTAAGTACTAAGACCTACCGGTATATAACTATCAAATTCGAATAATACTAATGTACTTATACTGGAAGTACCGGTTAGGACAGTTGGGCCTACGGACCTACAGAAGTACCGGTTCTGGCAGTTGGACCTACGGACCTACAGCAGTACCGGTTCTGGCAGTTGGGCCTACTGACCTACAGAAGTACCGGTTCTGGCAGTTGGGCCTACTGACCTACAGAAGTACCGGTTCAGGTTTACCGGTCAACCGGTACTTTCAACTTTATTGCTTACTGCAATAAAGAAGCTATATCCGTTATTGTTCGCGCTTTCAGACCTTTGGCAGTTTAACCCGCCAAATTAGGATGTCTTCTAGATAATAAATCACTTTTAGCCTCTGACAAGTATTTGATTCACTACACTAGTCGAAACCAATCGGTGCGCGATCATTCACCCGCTGGATATACCCGGGAGATTGGGTTCGACGGCTTAATCGTATTGCTATGTAAGCCTAATGTATTATTCGACTGACAGTATTATATAATCTCTGACAATATTATTCACTTTCGGGGAATATTAACAGTTCCTTTAGGACGTGGCGCTCTATCTATAAACAGAGTTATGACTTAAACTACACGCAACGATATGGCTTAGTTACAATTCACATATATGGCGCATTCTTTAGGAAATGCTTCGTTATCAGTCTCACTCATACACAATGCTGCACAATACTGCACACTGATCTGCCGATCTTCACTGATTTTAGTCACATATAAAAGGAACACGGACCGAATCATGTAGGGTCTATCAAATAACATTAGATTCACTTCAAACCACTTTAACATAAGTCACAATCGTTATATGTAACCTTTCTCTCTTACCTTCGGTATATCAAGAATATTGGGTTTCGGGGTTATTTCTCGTTATTCCAAATATAATAATTCATCAACAAATATAATGAATAACCGACAGCAAAGCAGTAATGTTAAGTTAAGTTGCACAGTATGGGCCAGTTAACCAGTGATAACCAGTGTGATATTAAGTGTGAGTTGAGATAACGGATATATGTCCTTATAATTAAGCCTACTAGTGTTAGGCTAAAGCAGAAAAGCACAAAATATTCCAAAGCCGCTCTTCCTGGCTCAGGACAGAATGATAACACAGCCCATACAGCATTGCGTGATTTCTAGGAAATTTCTGTACAAGAACAGTAAAAACGCTCTGATTGGTTGACTGAACTGAGAGATGCCGTAGAACAAAGAAAATCGACATGTATGAATATCAGCTGTTAACCGTCGTCATAGTAACTACTGTTCAAGAGTAGCTATCCCCTTTTGCGTCATGGAATTGCCATAGAATCATCAACTATGCCTTCCACAGTACACATACGGAAGAAATAGCTCTTAGATCCTCTAAAAACACCGATACAGCAATAATACGGCCTCTTACGCCTATTAAACCAACTACAGAGTATTTTACGGGAAAAATAAGGAAAAATAACCGGGCAATTCAGCAAAAGCTTTTACAGCTATGGAGCCCATTGTATTTTTCGGCCTAATTTGACTACACTACTATAACTGTAGAAACAATGTTGAAAAATACAAGCAACAAAACAAAATATACTAATTTAAGAATAAAATTACGTATTACACGTGGAAAAACATTTTTTTCAATGTTATCTCAACTCATCTTTAACCTCTGTGGCATTCTGTAAATTTTTAAATTGAAGAAATTCCACCAAAAAAAATTTTTCGTTTTCTTACATAACTTTCTTCGCCACGAAAAAATATAATTAAAGCAATACTTATTTCCCCGAGTTAAAAAAAAAGTACCAATTTCTCCCGATTTTGGGGTATTTTCTAGCGAAAACGTAACAATTTAAGAAAAAATAATTTCATTTCACTTAGGTTTTAATTTATTTAGTTAATGTATTAAATTTTTTCCAGAGACACATGCTACATTTAATACGACCAGCATAATTATTTATTATGTAATGAGCACAATCAGTAATTGTAGAACCACCCCATCCGACCATATGTTGTTGTCAATCTGTATATCTGGTCAAATTGAATATTTTCTGTCAGTTTGACCAATCTTAATTTTGAGTGTTTCATTTAATCTACTGAATATTATTAAATCATGTCCTAAAATTCTTAGGGGAGAATATTCGTGAATTACTGAATAACATCTCTAATTGAAAACTGAAATCTTATATAAACAGATTAAAAACTCCAGAAACTTACTTTTAATATTGCCATATGAAGAGATTTCCAACTGTTCAGGAGCATTCAGAGAACCTACAACAGCCATTACTTCTCAAATATTCGTGAATTAGTAAGATTTCGTGTTTAAAAACCTTAGGGAATTGTTCAATAGGGATTCGATTGAGCAGTAGTGGTTGTAAGTGATCTTAGTTTTCGATTAATTTAGAACCTTGAACTCTCGCACTGTTGGCACACAATCTTACCCCACTTACTGTCAGCACAAATCGCAAAACACCAATGGGATGCATTCTGTCTACCTGTTTTATCCAATACGCTGCTCACAAAAAGAATATTCTTTCTATTGTGCCATGATTATTTCTATTTTGTATATTCATCATCATAAATGGCAGAAATGTATGAATCTTCTTTAGTATAACTTTCCATAATAATACTCTTTTTTCGCTACAAATTTAACATAAAATTATTTTTTAGACATCACACTATATTATTTCATTCTATAATTTGACCTATATTCTTTAAGCAAATAAATTATCAACATTGAAGAATATAATTAAAACAACATGTTGATCCACACATTATTAATGTCCATGCTTCTTATACTTAGTGTAACGAGTATCTGTATGGCATTTGATGCGGGTAAGTTGTAAAGAACTGTTAATTACCATAATATACCGACAGTATAAATCATATATATGAGTTGTAGATGTTGATTTATTTATACATTATGTAAAACAATAACAAATACACCAAATAAACAATGTATATAGTAGATAGGTAGGTACTCTATATATATATATATAAATCTAATATAATAAGCCTCATTGTGTAGGCGTCATGGAAACATAGACAACATACACACAAATCATATTATTGTAACACATAAAAATATAAAATAAACCTTCACCTTAAAAATAGAGTTAGAGTTGTGTTGTAGCATATGATATAATAATATCTAGAGATTAAATGCAAACTATAGTATATATATATATAGTATATATATACTAAAAGCAATCTATAATTCTTTCGCATCTCGATAGCTGGATAGTTGTTAGTGATACTGGTAAGTTATTATAGCTTAAGGACTCTATGAGGTTCGTAATTGTATCACGTCTGTCCGAACAAACAAATAAATAGTGGTATTCTGCCTCAATGTCTCCACAACTGCAACGATCGTGTACCAAATCATTGTATATGTATCGCATATGTGCGAGGTTCGCTTGTTGTCCGATGATAAGTCCGAGAATAAATGATTCCTCGTTTCGTCCTACATTAAGGGTTATTGGTTTCAATGATGGAATTATGTTAGCATACGTTTCTTCAGTATTTATGCTCACTAACTGTTTTTGCCAAAGTTTACATGTATAATAGATTATTATATATAGGATTACCACTAAAGCTATGCAGCGTATTTCCAAGGGGGTACTTATGTTACTCAGTTATTTTTATTGTTATAACTTTTGTTACTAGTTCTGGAAATCAGTTAAGAAAATTTTTCTAAATTTACAGAATGTATATTAAAGTGGAAAACAATAATTGTTGTACATATATATAGACAGAGTCAATAATGCATTTAGTAAATTTAAATTAAAATTGAATTGAATATAATTGAATAATTTAATTATTTGTTGTGTGTGCCCAAAATACCGATATCTTAAAGTCACACCTTTGCAATTTTGATTTTGCCTCTTGATTAAAATTCAATAGAAAAATGCAGTACACAAATCACACTAAAGGCGCCACTTTTTCACGGTTCTCGTGGGCCTTGTAGGTTACAATAGTGGCGGCCCAAACCCTAATTAAAGCAGTAATTGAACCCTAACCCTATGTTGTGAGGCTCAGCTCAAGGTTAGGCTACAATTACTGCTTTAATTAGGGTTCGTGTCTGACTAACAAACCCTAACATCAACCATAATAACCTATAGACCATCTGTCATATTGTGTTTCCTTTTACTTATATCTAATGAAAGAGAAAGAGTACAATACTCAGTGCGTTCATCCTAAAATTATCATCTCAGGTGATTAGAGTTTGTGGTATTGATTCCTTTACTAACGCTTTAAAAGTACTAGCCACGGCGCATCTCTGTCATGTATTCTTGTAATCTTAAATAGTCTAGCACCACCTTCCTCTGGGACCACCGACAGTTTTTCTATCCTGTTAGTTTCCCTCCCTTGGGATTCGAAATAATAATCCACCCAAACAAAACATTGTTGACGAACCAAACACTTTATTCTACTTTTTTCTTTGTTTTGGGTGAGGTTCTTTGCATGTAATTCTTGGTCAAAAGGTCGCATTATGTGTTACTTTTTTGAAAGAGAGATAAATGCCACCCAGAGGATTATTTTCAATGCCTCCACTGATTAGTATTACACAATCACAAATCGTTTTACTTTTTTCTAACTAAATAATTCACCTTACTTTTTCCATGACATGTGATGGTAATAGGATACTAAGCGTTATCTGCTGGCATTTTTAAAAAATATGTTAACTACAACATTCCATTCAACTTAATTAATCTTAATTCCATTTCACTGAATTTACACAATATATAACAAGTGGTAGTGATGGTAATTTCCTGCTTTATTATCAAACAGATGAAAATGTTAACATTAAATATGTGAAAACACCAGCAGACATTAAATCACCAGGGGAGACTGATCACATTCCTTGAGAAGGTTTAAGGTTATTTTATTGATTAACAAAACTTATCAAGGTACAATCCATTAATATTATTACAAAGTAAAGAAACTAGTTCCAAGCACTGAAACATAGATTATATATTTTTATTACATGCAATGTTGTTGGATGTCTTACATTAACTGCGCAGTGGGTGAATTAGATTTTTATGTGATATGGATGATATATTTATTGATTTGTATTTATGAACCTAGCTCTACTGAGAAATAAAGCAACCTACTATATGTGTCTATTATATACAGTGAGATGAGATACAGTGCGGGGGGGGGGGGGGGGGATCTGGAGAATGAACTGGACACCAACTCAGGTTACTTAGAGAATAATGATCAGTTGGAGTGATTGTACTACGCTGATTGGGAATCCATGTTGAATCGTTAATGTTTGCTAGGCAAAGAGAGTAGTGTCTTATTCACAGCAAGAAAGTTTCTCTCCAGCAATGCTACAGCTTTTACAAGTTATGTGTCCTTACATGATAAAATTGCCAGCAGGGACAGGTGCCCTTGACAATTCCAATTATAAGGGATGATTAGGATAGAGAATCTTTTTCTTTGTGCAGCACTTATACACTGATAAGTAGGCCAATGCGTGACAATCGCACATTAACTTGGTAACTATAACTTAGTAACTACCGGTGTACCATTATCAGTAGTATTTTTTATCGATGTTGAGTGGCAATCATATATTTAATATGGCACAGCTCGGTAAAAATAATGAAATCTAAAAAAATAAGGTAACACAGTGATAGCAAAAATTATATAGCCAAGTAACATGTCTGGTCAGGGTTTCTTGGCGCTAAATGTGGCGCCATATCACAGTATCACACATATCACATTAAGGGGGGGTACACCCCCCCCCCCCCCCCGCCCTCAGGTCAAAATTTTCGATATTTTTGTTTTTTTATTTCATATAGAGCAGAATTTAATGAGGATTTCAAATCTCTAAACGGCTTAGCGTTATCTCTTTTACTTCTCGAGTAATGGCTGGTTTTCCGTCTGTAAGTCTGTCTGTCTGTCCATCGAAATATTAAAAAGCAGTGGGAATTTTTCTTAATGCCGATATCTGTTTTCATGTTTTGAATTATCTAATCACTATGTCTGTATGTCAGTCTATCTGTCTCACAGTTTGTCTGTCTGTCTGTCAATTTATAATTAATAGATATTTAATAAATATTTGTGAGTTTGTATTACATATTGAACAGTTGTCTAATGGACTATTTGTCTACTAGTAATAACAAATGGGAACCATCATATAGCAATAGCTGGTAATAATAATTGTGGGGATCAACCATAAACTTATTATTTTTTAAATTCCACATGCTTTGAGAATAATTCACGTGCTGCGCGAAGTCTTCATGTGCTGCATGAACATTTCATGTTCCACGTAAAGGCTTCTCATTCTGATCAAAAGGCTTTCCGAACTCCTCGAATAATTAACGTGCTGTGTGAAGACTTATTATAAAAGTATGTGGAAATTTTTTATATCATTCAGAAAGTTTAAAGGTTGTCTCATTATTCTATGACTATTTATTAATAAATCACGAAATAGTATGCGATCAAACCAAAACTCCAAAATGAAATTTGTTCACGTGCTGCGCGGAGTGTTTTTGGGCAAGCACTCTAAAATTATTTTAACAGGTTTTTAAAAGTTGGTAGGGGTTTATTTGAACCAAATTTCATTAAATCCATTGAGAAATCACAAAATAGATAGGGGATAACCAATGTGAAAAGAAAAGGACATGAAAATGATACATGAAAAAATCCAAAAATGAAAAATGGTACATGAAAATAGCGAGAACATTTGAAATATATTGTTCTTAAACTTTAAATGCGTTTATCTCGGATTGTATTTTTCACATTCATAATACTACTACACGTCCATTTCTTAACCAATTTTCGAAATTTTTTTTTGTTTAATTTCTTTTCGGGGTTTGATCAAAGGTTATCGATTAGAATTTTGAATTGTGCCATATTAATTTCTTGAAATTAGTTAATATCTATTAAATAATATTTAAAAAATACTGGGCTCTAACTGCTGAGTACACCAAATCCCTGGATGGCCTATTCACAAGAATGCTACGCCGGGTTCATTGTGGTAGTACAATGCACACATCTCCAACCAAACACTATATAACATTGGAGGTATCTCATTGGTTCCCCCAAGCTTGACACTAGAACAAAGTTGCCTCCGCTTTTCAGGACATTGCTTTCGCCGTGAGGACCAGCCAGTGCATAATCTTGTACTTTGGCAGCCTCATGGAGTGAATAAGTATGGTGGACAGCCCATGACTTTCTTGAGACGCATCTTAAAGGACACCGGCCTTGAAGATGCGGATGATCTAGCAAATGTCATGGGTGATAGGGGAGTTGTGGTGGCACAATTTTATCGACAGGCCAGCACAGCATTCTTAAAAATGCAGCTGCAATGCAGCATGCCGTTCTTAATAGTAGTAGTTTTCTAACCAAAACAATAAACGATGTTGTTACTAATTGAGGGAAAGGAGTAGGTTACAGAGACGGGTTTTTCTAACCAAAACAATAAACGATGTTACCATTTGAGGGAAAGGAGCTGGTTACAGAGACTATTTTTTTAACCAAAACAATAAACGATGTTGTTACTAATTGAGGGAAAGGAGTAGGTTACAGAGACGGGTGTTTCTAACCAAAACAATAAACGATGTTATTACCAATTGAGGGAGGTTATAGAGACAGCTTTTTCTAACCAAAACAATAACCTTTGTTGTTATATCGTATGTAAAAATATCTATATCACTAGCACTTATATCCTGTAAATAATGGCATGGGGGGGGGGGGGGGGGGTAACAGTAATCACTAGTTTGACGGGGGGGGGGGGGTAACAGGAATGGGGGGGGAGTAGAAATTCTGGGGGGTAAGTGGAAATTCTGGGGGGTGTTTCATTCAAAACACGAACACGTCACTTAAGACTATAGTTAATGATACGCACTAACTTTACACAAACAACCAAAAATTAATACCTGGAGACCCAACACCCAACTAACACATAGACAAATGTAATTTTGAAATATAACAAAGAAATAAAAAAAAATAAAAATAAACGGTATAGAGAATTGTTATGGCGAGATTTTTCCTGACCCGAACCATATTTGTTGAAAATAATTGATGGTATAACGATAAGGAAGGATATCTATGAAAATGATAATCTATAAATTGTACTCTGATTTGGTTGTAGGCTGGGCATACTAAAATAAAATGAAATTCGCTTTCAACCAGACCCATATTGCACATCGTACATAAACGTTCGTCGCGTGGCTTGACCTGCTAAGATTTCCAGGCAGTGCGAAGTACAGCGTAGGTGGGCTAGAGCAATTTTCAGATGAGGTTCATTTGGCAGTTCATTAAAAGGTACTCTTCCGTACCAAATTCTGTTTTAATATACAGTTCTCCCTTGGGGGATGCGCTAATGGACAGCCACCAATCTTGTATAAATTGGTCCCTAATTACCTTATGTACTGTATTAAGAAACTCAGTCTCGTTTATAACAGATTGATTTAACCACGCGTGACTAAGTCCCAGGTTGTTAAGGAGATCCCTTATTTTGAAGGCCCAATTTGCAGTGGTCGGGGTGGTGTGGCAGTCACTGTGTAACTGGTTGTACATCATCTTTTATGCCTTGGATATAACAATCAAGCAAGATGCAGGTTTAGGCACAGCTACGACTTTTGCTACGACACATGCTCGGTGAACAAACCCTCTTTTCGTAGGGTCAAACATTACAATTATTTAAAATTAAATATAAATATAAATGCAGAACCTTTTAGTGATGATGCATAGGTTAACATAAATTACCAATAGATTCAAATTTCCTGTACTTATGGTGAGCTGATATAACATACAGGTATATTCTACTGGAAAAGGAAAGTTAATGGATGGAAAACATGCCTGTTTAAAACACGAGGTTAATTTATTAGTACAAGGTCGCTGTGATTGCATTAGTGTAGAGCTGGGAGTAGGCAATGAGATCATAATGTAGAGCACCTTATGTATGGAAAGGATCACCATCACTGCTTTAACAAGTATATGTACCATATCTATCTAAGAGTCCTCATCACTAAGAGCTCAGCAATCACTGCCATAGAGCCGGACAGGCTCCACTGCTACATGGAAAAGTCCCATCTTTATGTGTATGTGCTCAATTGGGGTGTTTCCATATCCTGGACACTTGATTGACGCAGGTCAATGCTTTCCCTGAAGCTTACTGGGTACTGTTGGCAGGCAGGATCAACCTTGTGCTGTAGCAGCCTGCTGATTAGAATAGGGTATATGACAGCCAATGACTTTCCCCAAACGTCTACTCAAGGACACAGGACTTGAAAATGTGGATGAACTGGGAGTGTATGGCTGAATATGAGATCTTGGGCACTATGTTGTTGGGTCCGCCTGCACTGCACCTTAATGCAAGCTGATCAGCATTATCGTTTCCATTTGCCCATGGGGAATTCTTATGCAGAACACATTGGAATTAACAAAAAGACTATGATTGAGGGCCTTCTCAGCTGTGTATCAATTTCTGAGCTCCCTCCAATGTCTTCAACAGAAGAATCAATGTTGCCAGCAAATCTGTAACTCTTTGCTTGGTTTAAGACTAGGTGTATGTAAGCAGTAGGATGTTCCTAGTTAGTTAGTTATTTTCTGCTTCGTTATAACTAACTAAGCAGTAGGCCGTTCCTACACATACCTAAATCGTAAGTACTAGAAATGTACACTACAAGTAACTAAGAATATCATGGACATGAAAACGGCAGAAACTAGTGGCTAAAAAAAAGAATATTTAATTAAAATCGGTTAATGCTGAGCTTGGAATATCGGTTCAGATTACATACGCCTTGGCGTGTTCATTGTCTGATGCTTCTGGCCACTGCACAAAAGGCAGACGCACGTAGGCGTAGCTCTCCAGCAGCTTCTGCTCAGACAAAACATGTGGTGTGATCCATTGGAGAGGAACTGGGCCGTTTGCTAAATTGAGATATTTAGCAAAATTGTATTAAACTTTTAATAGTCCTGATTAGTGTAATATAAGTGATCCAACATACGGCAACAAAGAAAAGGGGTAATTAAATAACGAACCATAGGGTTCCACTAAATCTGAGGAAATCACCATAGCCCAGCAGTATGGCGCAACATTATCCATGCGGATTGCGCATTCCACTACAAAGCACTGTAAGCCATCTAATCTCTCGGCGAAGAATGCAAACACCTACAACAGTAATAGTCACTAAATAATTAACTTGAAGTAAACCTATTATCTCTATTTTGGGTTGGATATTTATAGACAGAATTTTAAGGATTTGATATGTCCAGATGGAATTGTTGTTATTCTGCTCACTATAGGTTAGGTTCACAATCATACTGATTTAAAACAGATAGCAAATAGAAAATTACTTACTACATAATATTTACTACAAAGTTAATAATATGTATGCAATGAAAAACATAACCTTTACATAAAATCCCGTACATTTTTTTTCAACCAGTCTCATTAATCACTTGGTCCAGGTATTCAACCTATCATTATATAAAATATAAAAATTATTAATCTACTTGTAATAAACAAGATTAATCCCGACTAATTGACTTTGACCACAGTTTTTAGAATGTTATCAACTAATTGAGCAACAAAGCTATTAGTAAACAACCAATTAGCAGCTGGTGACTCAAATCAACCTCTGTTAATGTGGAACATGTATTATAATGAAAAGTAAAGTGCACTAATTCCTTGGAAATTCCACCACTACAATAGTCATGATAGTTTAAATACGAGAGCATGCATTGCTTATCTCTCACAAACTACAGAATATCTACATAATAAACTACAGAATCTGTGAAACTTATAAAAACGAAAATGTTTTTGGCGTTGTCTTTCATTTATTCATTCATGTAAGAGGATGTCCTTGCATGTGGCCTCGCGTGCTTTATGTAGGGTGTGATTCGGCATCCTCCTGTCCTCCTGCACCCTGTGCCTCCGTGTTGGACGACAATCATGACGCGATCGTTTGGGTTTCAGCGACAAAGCCGGATTATACACGGCATAGGCATAGACATAGGCACTGCCTATGTCTTTGCCGACAAAATATCTGGAATTTTCAAAACTGGCATTGCCTTCCCAAAAATTTGAAATTTTCAAGTGTCATGAGGCCCGCTTAGAATTTTTCGAAATCAAAAATTTTTTTTTGCAAAGTGAGTTTAAACCGATTTAGCATCAGAAAAATAGTGCTTCCCTTAAAAATAAAGAAATTTTTTTTTTCACTCCACCCTAATAGGCAGTCACTATTGATTGCCACACAATACTGTAATTAGCTGTACTTTGGAACTATAGATAAATATCGATAAGTTACTGAGCTTTCAGTAATTTCTCATTTCATTAAATAAATGTCGTGGAAACCCCAAAACGCCAGTTTTGGGTATCGATCTGGGACTGTTTGTAGATTTAAATTGCGGTAGTCACCGCAGGGCCGCCATTGTCCTGGAATTTGCTTCGGGACCATATGTAACGGGGAAGCCCATGGGCTGGATGATGTGCGGACTATACCGAGGTCTAACAAGTTGTCAAATTCGCGTTTCGCTACTTGTAGTTTACTCGGCGTTAATCGTCGCGGCTGGCAAAATGTGGGTGGACCCGATGTCTTAATATGGTGTTTCACATCATGTTTGGGAGTGGTTTTTGAAGGATTAAACTCCTTGATAACATTGGGATATTTCTCTATGATTTCCTTGTAAGGTGTGGGTAAATCAACTGACACTTCGAAGAACATTGGTTTAAGTAGAAGTAAGTTGTCATTGGGTTTCCCAAAGGCCTTCAGTTTGGTGATATTGTCAATAATACAGTGGTGAGTGCAGTCAACTAAGAGTTGAGCGTGGCCTAGGAAATCTGCCCCCAAAATTGGTTGGCGAATATCAGCAACAATAAAAGTCCACTTGTACCGCCGGCGCAGTTTACCAAATGAAATAGTTACAGTTCGTCTGCCGTATGTCTTGATAGTGGTTCCATTTGCAGCCCGTAATGCTGAGTTGACATCCGGACATTTGCGTTCAGTTGAGTTTGGGGGAATCGCACTAATTTGGGCCCCACTATCAATAAGAAAACTACTAGTTTTTCCGTTCTGAGTTCCGGGTATGCAGAATACGGAGGATATATTCCCCGCCGAACTCACCGGGTTGTTCGGCGGGCTTGCTAGTTTTCCGACTGTCCATGGTTGTTGTCCTGATTTTGCCATTCACAAGGTTTAGTACACTTCTGCGCTCTAGCACGGTATCTCCAGTGGTAATAGCACAGCGATCCTTGAGGATTGTACCGACCAACAGAACGGGAACGGCTACGCGTGCGCCGGGATGTTGAGTAGTCGTCCGAACGCGGATTGTCTCGGTAAGTTGGACGGCCACGGCGGATTTCGTTCACTTCCAAGTGCAATTCGTTAACAGTTTTTATGAGATCCTGTAGAACAGAGGAGTTTTCCACAGCCGTTTGACCCGCAGCCGGAGGCAGACCAGAAATACCAGTACTAGTCGTTAGGTGGTTTACGTGGACTTCAGGTTGAGTCACTTCTATGACTTTATCAGCCATATCAGCTAGGGCGACTAAATCCGTGGTGGATGGACAGACAGCCAGAATAGTTTGGACACTGGAAGGCAACTTCTGGATAAACAGATTTCGCATTAGTTGGGGTTCGACTGTAGCTGTCCCCAGTAATTGTTGCATGTGCCGTAGCACTTGAGAGGGCTTCCTATCTCCGAGTTCCTCGGTTGACAATAACTGCTTAAGGCGCGCTGTCTCGGAAGCAGCTAATCGATGAACCATAGCAGTCCGTAGATGAGAAAATGGTTCTGTAGGATGCGGTTGCAAAATTAAATCGCGAACCTCGGCTGCTGACTCGGGATTCAAGGAAGAAATAACATGATAGAACTTCGTGTTCTCCGTAGTAATTCCGTTAGTCGCGAATTGGGCCTCAGCCTGGCTAAACCAAAGCTCTGGGTCTGCCGGCCAGAAAGGAGGAAGTTTAATCGCAACACGAGCTAATGCCATTGGGTTGGTGAGAACTGTTGGATCCGAACTGCTGCCCGCCGTCACTGTTGTAGCTTTATTTATTGTTGTAGTTGGTGGTGTAGTGGTCGTCATTATAATATTTTGTTAACTTAAAGCAATGCAAATTACAGATTTATTATAACAGTTTTTATTAAATCAAATTAAATTAAATCATAATCAATTTATCAAATTACAAATTTATTTATATATAAAGATTTATTATAACAGGGCAGTACAGCAGAATTGTACTCGGTCGTCTGGGTCACCGGTTTTTGGTCAGTATATACCACAAAGTCAGTGCCCTCTAGTTTATGCTTAAAATGTTTAATCGCTAACATTATCGCTAGTAATTCACGATCATATGCTCCATAACGTTGTTCATTGGGTTTCAATTTCTTGGAGAAAAACGCCAGTGGTTGTGGTTCAATATCGCCAGTTTCTGAACATTGGTGAAGAACAGCGCCGACTGCTTTATTGGAAGCATCCGTATTTAGTGTGGTTAATGATATTTTAACAGATGCATCTTTATCAAATGTAGGGTGGCGCAGCTTAGTAGCATTAATAAGTGCATTCTTTAATGAGTTAAAGGCTTCATCAGCTTCCCTTGACCATGTAAAATCAGAGTTTTTATCCTGCAATAAATCAGTGAGGGGGGAAGCAATAACTTGGTATCGCGACACGAAACGTGAATAATAATTACACATTCCAAGAAATCGTCTAAGTGCTGATTTTGACTGTGGTGCCGGGTAATCTCTAAGGGCTTCAATTTTCTCCAGTGGTGGTTGTATTCCTTGAGCATCAATAGTATATCCAAGGAAAACTATCTCAGAAACGCCAAAGACACACTTGCTGAGGTTTATACAGAGTCCATGTACGTCAAGACGTCTCAGTAATTCGTCTAATGTTGACAGGTGAGCTTCTAAGTCCGGTGAGTGGATCAGTAAGTCATCTGAGCGGCCTATAACTCCATCCATATCATTAATAATATTGTTGATGAAACGCTGTAAGGTTTGAGCTGCATTCCGGAGCCCGAAAGGCATGCAGACAAACTCGTACAGACCAAATGGTGTAGTTATCGCAGTTTTAGGAATGTCTTCCTCTGCTACGGGGATTTGGTTATAGGCCTTGACTAGATCAATCTTGCTAAATATCTTCGAACCGGATAGGCTTGCTGTACAGTCTGTGATGTGAGGTAAAGGTTGTGAGCGCTGGCGAGTGGTGACAAACATACCAGTTCCTACGTTGGATGCAATTTATCGGATGACATGGTGAACTCATCCAACGTAGGAACTGGTATGTTTGTCACCGTCGGGGGAATAAGAAATACTGAAATTACATAGAAGGTTCGTTATTACTGATGGTATTATGTATTTCGGAACTCACCCATCTTCACGGTTATTTTAAACAAGAATCAAATTGTAATAAAATCAACAAAACTCCTTATAAATATAATTTTGCACTTCTAAACATTGTCATTTGATCGCTTAAAAACTGATGTTGAATAAAACCATTGGTATATTAACTATAGACTTGATAATACGTTTAAATGGTATGAATAATAATAATAAATATTATGTTTTAGTTAAAATTATTTTCAGCTTATAAATTTACAAACCCTGATTAAATAATAACTATATACATCGTTGTTCACGATTTTATTTGTGGGGAATTATATATGATTAATAATATTATTAGCTATTTTAATGTATATTATTAATTAACATTCATTCGTGTCAAATGTAATATAACGACTATATTTATTTTATATATTATAAGTTTATAATAGCATTGTCCCCAGCAGTTATGTAGCACTTCCTTGTACCACTTGCTTCACCATCACCATCAGCTTTGAACTCTTTAGTAATGGTTTGTGTCTTTATGTACACCGAAGCCATTCTTTTATCACATACACTGCTCTGTTCAATGTACTTTTCGGCAGTCTTCTCTCTTTAGATCCCATATTTTTATCCGCTGCAGTGGTAGCAATTGACCTATGAAAGCAATGGTCCCGTGTACCTGTCAGGGTCTCCCACGCCAAGCTTCTTATCTGATTAACGGTCCAGTGACTTTTCCTGGACACTTGACGCAAGGCTGCTTAGATAGCTATCTATGTAGCTCGCCATGGTTTTTTTGTCATGTTTTTTCTTTGAAACGTCACCCAACACCCATTTTCTTTCATCTTAAGATCTTCTATATTGAGGTTATCCGCACCGCAACCCTCCACGTATTGCTAAGACAACCACTGCTTTACATACAACCAAAATGGTGTATCTATCTGTAGGAATTGGTCTATCTCTCTCATCGAAAAAACTGCAGCAGTTGTCCTTAAGTAACAATTATTATTTTCTTTTGTGTACCGAATTGAGCCTGCTGTATTTTGACCACATTGTTGAGGCCTTGAATTCCTTCTGCCCATGTAAGAAATCGAAGTACTGTAAATAATATCCTTCACAAGGTGTATCTGTCCCAGCATACTCTACAAATTCCCCACAAATAAATAAAATCTTGTAAATAATAGAAGGGAAGCACCAATATCCCACCACCATAGAAAAACGAACATTTTAATTAAAAACTCGGAATTAATCTTATTATTAATAAACAACCAGATTTAGTGTTTGAACGATATATCATTTTGAATTGTAGCAGGAGAGGATGCTGTAGGCTATTATTTAGCATATTTCTATATTTAACAACCACATGCACAGGACAATCCAACGAATTGTAAAATAATAAGAATGAACCCAATATTTCTTCCAAAGGCTTCCACGGTTATAGTTAATTATTAGAAGACCAACAATTGCAGTAAAAAATATTAAAGAGAGGAATATTTTATCTAATTTACTTAATTTTTAAATCCAAAAAGAAACTTCTGAAACCCGTGTTATTATAATTTGTATTACAATCTCAATAGCCTCAATTATCTCAATAGCCTAATATGCCCAGCTTTTAACTGATGTTTTTAACTTAAATTATTAATTATATATGTAATACTATTATATCAATCTGGCAGGATTGACAGTTTTGAGCAAATAAATCAATAAGGATGCGACTAACTTTGCCACAAATTTTGTACTAGTTATAATTAAAAATAGAAATATTTTAATTTTAATATTTATTAATTTTAATATAAAAAATATCCGAATACCTAGCTGTTTAATAGGTTATATTATTTTAAAAAAGTACAATATGTTATAATGAATTTCTCAAATATTATAATATGTAAGTTCTCAATTTAGTCAAATCTAGTCATTAAACCAAAGGTCATCAATGTAATTTGGCGACGATGCAAAGGCATTGCAGTGGCAGCTGTCAAATTTGTGGTTCTGTCAAAACTGTACTCCTGCCCTAGGACCATTTGCCAAGTATGAAATAATTGGCCACATGAAGTAATTTATTCAACATTTCATAAAAGTTTTCTGTCACAGGTAAACAAACATGTACATATTAAGTAACAAGGATATGTTTGACATTTAATTCTTAGATACAACTATTGATATCCGATTCACAGATAAACCTTCTATTGACTGCGCTGTGGTTTTGATTCGCATTTTGAATTTCATACATTATTGAGGTTAACACTTCTCCAATGAGACTTTTTCCCAATAATATTTACCTAAGAGTCACTTCCCCAATAACTAGATCTGGTATGGTCACTTTCCCAATAGGACACTTGCCCAATAGGCCAGTTTTCGAAAAGGGCACTTGCCCAATATTTTGAGATTTTTAAAATTTTTTGTTGTTAATTATTGGTTTTAAGAAAACATGAGACAGACAATGTTTCCATTATTTTTTAAATATTATAAGTATGTTACAATAAATGTTACAGTATGATTTATGATATCGATATGGTTTAAAGAATCATATAAGTTCGATTTCCTTCCATGGTGTGTGCAGCTTCGTGCGTCGGAAGTGGCTCTGACGAGCTGGTTGGTGGATAGGAAGAGCTGATTGGTGGATCGGAAGAGCTGGTTGGTGGATTGGAAGAGCTGATGGGTGGATTGGAAGAGCAGGTTGGTGGATCAGAATCAGCTGGTTTTGTGGATCGCAAAAACTGGTTGGTGGATCAGAAGAACTGGTTGGTGGATTGGAAGAGCTAATTTGTGGATCGGATCAGCTGGTTTTGTGGATTGCAAGAAGTGGTTGGTGGATCAGAAGAACTGGTTGATGGATTGGAAGAGCTGATTTGTGAATCGGAAGAGCTGGTTGGTGGATTGGAAGAGCTGGTTGGTGGATTGGAAGAGCTGGTTGGTGTATTGGTGTTTACAGAATGAGTAGTGTCCAGTAATTGCCAGGATATATTTTCAATATCTCCAACTGGCTCTTGTTGATGGATTTGCTGCATTAATCGAATAGGAATCGGCAGGAAGTTCTTAGTGATTCGTAGGGAAATTCTTTCATTCTCTTTCGATGTATGTTAGTATGTTTGACACGTTGTCTGGTTTCCAGTTGTGCAATAGTATTAACAGTAACTTTCTCTTCTCGTTGAATCCAGTTTAACATTCTAAATATATCTAGTCAACCAGATGCCCCTATAGAACGTTTTAACATGTTGTGCCATGATTCCAAATCATTATTTGTTCGACCCTCTACATGAATATCAGCCATAAATACTGTTGTTGAAAAGAGCAGTTTTGAGGTAAATAAATAATTAAATAGTGAAAACCGATAACACCACATGAAAGGAAAGCCCATCTATCAAACTACAAAAACAGATTAAAGTTATATATTTTCTGTTGGTTTCTCAGGGTACTTATCTTTACAGGATTTGCTTTAACATCCTTACAAAGCAAAATTATGGGCTTGTGCAAAGATATATTTCTGATCTAGATTTGGACTTGCTGAGAAAGTAATGTTCTTCGATAAGAAACAAGTCTTGGAAGGAGAACTTTTTGTCACTAATTTCATTAATTTTTATTGACTGAAATTCAATTATGCTGTCCGAGAGTTTTAGGTTTTGCAGGAATTGGCAGCTAAAATGCCATCGAGTGCAAAATTCAATACAAGAGGGCAGAACATCTGAATTTTGGTTAAATTAAATTAGTGACAAGTTATTTCTGACACGTTTTTTTTGTCAACAACCATTTTATCTACAACTAATTTATTCTTTTTTTATCTATTATATTTATAAAACTAGTAAATTAATTTTTTATCACGGTGAAACCGTGATAAAATTTTGATTGTTAAGATTTTTTGATTAATAAAAAACAAGGTTTGCTAGTTTGTTATATTAGAAAATCACACTATATACTACTAGTGGTATTTAGTATAATAATAATCATTACGACTTTGTCTGGTCTGCATACGATGAGTGATCCTAGTATAATCGATTTGTCTGAATCTGTGCTAAACAACGAGCACCTCATCATGGACTCTAATTAAAGATGTCGTTTTGGTGGAATAACCATCTCCAAGAAAGACATAGACTCTCTTCAGGGAACTGGATGGCTCACAGACTCGATATTGGAAGCGATTCTGTGTTTCTTTGGGGATGAGGCGAAGCATCAATCCGCCAGGACTTTTAAATCCAACTTTCTCACAATATTCGAAACACAGGGCTACGACACAGCTAGACGTTGGACTCAGAGGTGTAATATATTCCAGATGGATATCCTGTTCTTTCCCCTCCTTGTTAATCAAAGCCACTGGATCCTTTTAGTGTTCAAACCCAAGGAGAGGAAGATATTCGTCTTTGACTCTTTCGGTGGATGTCACTCTGAATACACTGATCTTCTTTAAAACTGGGCTGTCCAGGAGGCAAAAAATAAAGGGATTGGTGACATAACTGTCAACGTCCAGGTTGTGCTCTCCCATCGGCTGCAATACAACAGTTTTGAGTGTGGAGTTTACGTCTGTCGGTTTGTGAGAATGTGTCTCTATTGTGAAAGTCTTGCTGGGATCAATGATCAATCAATCAAGCTTTTCCGAATCGAAGTTGCGTCTCTTGTAGAGCACCATTCACAGCCAGCCATAACCTCTTCAACAGTACTTGTACCACCATCCATCCCAACAGGTTCAGAAGCTTGTTCTCAGGATCCCTTCCATGAACCGGCAGTGGAACAAACTACACAAGGAGATAGTGGCGAACCAACTGTCATCTCCTCTAAGCCATCATGTCCAGTTTGCACGCAGAAATTCTCTGCCAATACTAACGGCAAACACAGGGTTCATGGCCCCATTTACGATTGTTGTCCTGGCTCTGGATCCTCAGTAGTGCCAACCACCAAGTATATAGCGAGTGCCCCTCAATCCATGTTGGGTGCCACTCAATCCATGTTGGGTGCCCCCCAATCCATATTGGGTGTACCCCAGTCCCCGTTGACTGCCTCCCAATACATATCGTGTGTCCCTCAGTCCATATTGGGTGCCCCCCAATCTGTATCAGGTGACTCCAAGTCCATATTGGGTGCCCCCCAATCCATGACTTGTTACGCCCTATCTGTGTTGGGTGACCAACAAACCATGTTGGGTCCCCCCCCCCCCCCCCAATATTTGTCGGGATCACCGCAGGCCAAGTGTGGCACCCTCCAGTCTATGTTGGGTGCCCCCCAAACAATGTCTGATTCCCCCCAACCCATGTCGGGTACCCCCCAGTCTGTGTTGGATGCCCTCCAATCTAGGTCAGATTCCCCCCAGTCCGTGTCGACCACCCCCCAACCAATGTCGGGTTCGCCCCAGTCCATGTCGGGCACCCATCAATTTATATCTGAAGCCCCCCATTCCCCCCAGTCCATGCTGGGCGCCTCCCTGTCCATGTCGGGTGCCCTCCAGTTTGAGTTGGGCCCCCCACAATCCATGTCGGGTACCCCCCAGTCTGCATCAGGTGTCACACAGTCAGTGTATGGTGTCCCCCAGTCAATGCTTGGTATCCCCCAGTCTGGGTGGGGCGCCCCCCAAGCTATGTCGAGTTCCCCCCAGTCCGTGTCAGGCGCCTCCCAGTCCATGGCATGTGCCACCCCATCCATGCCGTGCGCCACCCAATCCATGTGGGGTTCCCCCAGTCTGCGTTGGGTGTCCCACAGTCTGAGTCAGGAATCCCCCAAGTCGTATGCTCTATGATGGCGCAGGGTTTCCAGTGATGCTGCGCCTGCCTCATTAAGGAATGTGCGACAAGTCAGTATGGTTGTACTTGGACAAAGAAAGGATGTACAAGTTGTGCCGCAATGGGGACAACGTGCTGTAGGAACCCCCATAATGATTTACGCCCAAATAGAACGACTCCGGCTCAGGACCCTTCTCTTACCCTCCCCGGAATGTCGACTAGGCCCAGTGTGATAATTTCACCGACCACTGATATTTTGGAGACAGCTTTTGGTGGGGAGTGGCTCAATTCCCCAGGGTCGTCCTCTGACCCAACCTGGGAGAGACGGCATGCCCGCCTTGTCAAGTTGGCAAGTCGGAGGTATATCCTCCCCGGAGGTAATGTAGGAAGGAAAGTTGCTGACCTGCTAGCATTGGAAATCAGCGGGCTAACCAGTGGAACACATCCTTCTGAGCGGCCTTTGTGTTTCGTTGCCATAATGCTCCAGCGAAATCCCGATGTGGTCAAGGGGCCTGAAATCCGACACACCATCATGCGGCGGATCGGAATGTGGGAGAGAGGCGAGATTGAACAACTGCTTGCGGAGGCTGAGTGCTGCAATAACAGATTCCCAACTGGTCATAGGACTACACCCACGAACACAGCCAAGGACTTCAATAGGATGGTTCTCACGGGGCAGAATCAGGCAGCAGTCCAACGAGTAACTGACCGAGATTGTGGCGGTATTCTAGAGACCAAGTCACAGGCAGAAGGTCAACGATGAGAGTTACGGTGAGAGATATGCTAGCAAAGAAACATCCAGCTCAGATGCCAGTAGAACCTGAGTCACTCGAACCTGAAGGCGCACTACCAGCTTTTGAGGACGTGGACATCACCTCGCAGATCGTACTTCGGGTTGCGCGGGGCTGCTGGACCTGTGGGTGGTGATGCAAAGTTCTGGAGTGCTGCACTAATAAGGTATGACACCCACAGTGTACATCTTCGCGAGGCAGTGCCCGGCTTAGTGCGTCAGCTGGCAAACACGATCGTCCCTTGGGATGAGGTCTGGGCACTCCGTGCCTATCGACTGATTGCACTCGACAAGCAACCCAGAGTGCGACCCATAGGGATTGGCAAGGTACTCTATCGACTGCCTATCGACCACCACCAAGATGGACTTTGTGATGGAATGCGGTGCGGATCAACTGTGTGCCGGAGTGAAAGCCGGCATAGAAGGAGGCATCCATGCTATGACAGCCCTGTTTGAAGATGACTCGACTGAGTGCATGCTACTCGTGGATGCTAGCAAAGCCTTCAACTCCATCAGCCACCCAGTTGCTCTAATGAATTGCCGTCGATATTGGCATCGCTGCTCATGTTTTGTTTATAATGCGTACAATAGACACGCGGCTATGTATCTTAGTGGAAGCAATGACCCATTGTGGAGTGCGGAGGGAATGACGCAGGGCGACCCACTGGCCATGTTAGTATACGGCTGTGCTTCCTTGCCAATGGTGTGTGGGCTCCGTGAGAGCACGTCAGACCTGCTAGTGGAACAATCACTCACAGAAGCCAATATCTCTGCACCAAGACCCAACCCAACCGAGGATCCAACGACATTGCCAACGCCAACTGAAGATTCCACTAACAACTTTTACCAACACAGCCAACTACACAGACTCATAGGACCAACCCTCAACATGCAAGAAGCCAACAGTGTTGGTTGCCGACGACGCCTCAGGTGCTGGTTCAATGACTCAGGTATGAGCTTGGTGGAACCTTCTACTCCACGTGGGTCCCAAGATCGGGTACAACCCTGAGCCCACTAAGTCCTACCTGGTGGTGAAACCAGGGCTGGAGGAGCAAGCCCACAAGATGTTTGGGGATTGGGGTATTCTGGTGGTTTTGGGCCATCGTTTCCTGGGAGGGTACATTGGGGATGATGCAGGGTGCAAGCGGTATATAGCAGAGAAGGTGGAAGGCTGGGTCTAGAGCATTACGAGGCTGGCAGGTGTAGCAGAGGAGGTCCCACAGACTGCCCACACAAGGATGTCCCGTTATGTACAGCAAGAATAGGACTTTCTCCTCGGAGTGGTAGAGGTAGATGACATTGTCTTCGAGCCAATACGAACAGCACTACTACGGCATTATGTACATGCTCTGTTTGGCACTATGTCCGTATCAGACCCGGTCAATGATCAACTCCTCCTTCTGCCTACTTGATATGGGGGTATTGGTACCCGAAATCCAGTCACAAGGCAGAGCCAAGCACATTTGGCATCGACAACAGGAACGGAACTCATAGTAGAAGCCATCATAAATGGGACTCCACTTTGTGTTGCTGACCACGAAGGGCAACTCAAGAAGGCGCGTGCAGAGAGCAGAAAAGCAAACAACTTGGCATATAGTTCCATCCAGGAGTCTGCACTGGCAGCAATCCCACCGGATCATCGCCGCACTGTCAACCGCACAACAACAAACAAGACAAGCGGCTGGCTCACTGCCCAACCATCCATCCTGGATAACACCGACCTAGACCCAGAGGTGTTTCGTGATAGTCTCGCATTACGTTATGGCCTGACACTGCCCGGCCTCCCTGCCGAGTGTGAGGGCTGTGGGAATGATTTTACCACTACCCATGCTCTAAGTTGTAAATCAGGCGGGCTAGTAATCAAGCGCCACAATGAGGTTAGGGAGGTGTTTGGAGATTTAATTTCAGCAGTTGTCGATCCCTCTTCGGTTGAGCGGGAGGTGACACTTGCGAATGGGCACCTTGACCGACAGGGTGTAAACATCGGGGGAGTTCGCGCAGACCTAGTCGCATGTGGTATCTGGACCAATCAGAGGGTGGCATCTTTCGACATTGCTGTGATAAACGCCGACGCCACCTCATACATCCAGAATAACCGTTCGACGAGGTCAATCCTCAAGCAGAGGGTCCGCGCAAAGAAGCAGCATTATCACGATGTGTGCGAGTCGAGGAGGATGTCATTTACACCACTTGTCGGCACCACAGAAGGAGTGTGGTGTAAGGAAACCAACATCTTCAAACATCACCTCGCAGAGTCAGTGGTAGCCAGACACTTAGGAATGGGGGGCGGACGCTGTCCATGGCGGGCACTCGGGTTGGGCGACGGTGCTGGTCTTCGTGGTTCGGATCTGGAAGATCACTATTAACTGCCCAGATGAGGATTAACCTTCTCTGATTACAAGTTTGATAGAAAAAGAAGGACAAGGAAGGACCACAATCAAACCAAAAAGATAAAGAAGAAAATACTGAGAACAAATGAAGAAGGAAAAAGAAGCATTCGAAAAATAGTTGAAAATCTATTTCATTAATCTATTGTTATATTCATTCAGTCTCAATTAATTCATTTTTTTATATAATATTCTATTTTGTTTATGGGAACCAACTCACTTTAATGGAGTACTATTACGCAGCTATTCATATTAAAAACATTTAGATTATACATAATAAAAATAAAACTAGTTTCTGGTACAAATTTTTCGATCACTTTTACGAATCTATAATTTAATTTATCAATTCAATTTACATTTATGTTATAATAATAATTATGAACATCTAAATATTGTGCCACTAAATAATAACACAGCAGCTGTTGGTCGACTGAGCTAAAATTTTGCACTTTCTTATCATTGAGAAAAATGTAGATTTTTTTGATAAAAATCGACGATCGACGCTGTTAAACGTCTATATACCCGCATCAATTTTGCCCTTGAACCTAAGGGTGGCCATTTATACTGCGTATTTGTTGATTTTCGAAAATGTTTCGACTCGATAAACCGAGAGATTCTCTGCAGGAAATTATCGAAACTCGGAGTAAGTCGAAAGTTTATTATCGCTATCTGGTCTATGATCGCTATCAACTACATATATATCTGTGTTGGAGTTCACATTCTGGAGCCTATTACTCAAACAATTGGAGTTGTACAAGGCGATAAACTGTCTCCTTTACTTTTTAGTCTTTTTGTATCAGACCTACCAGCCTATCTCATATTCGCATCAATTTGGATTATAATGTATGCTGATGATCTAGTCATATCAGGTGACTCTATCACGGAGGTTCAAGCTAGTCTAGACAAACTCTCAGAATATTGTGAAGTAAATGGAATCCAGGTCAATATTGCGAAGACAAAGGTGGTTAAGTTCCGGAAGGGGGGGAGATTATCGAGGACTGACATTCTAGAATATAACGGGCACAAATTGGAATTTCAAAGCTCCTTTCAATATTTAGGAGTTACTCTATCAACGAAAAATGGATCCAGAGGACACTACGATCATCTATACTCGAAAGGACTCTCCAGTTGTGTTGTAATTGCAACAAAGGTAAACCTACACATCGTTTCGCTAGAATCCGCCCAACGTTTATGGCAGTCTATTGTCCTTCCATCGACCACTTATGGCTGCAACGTCTTCACTGCAAATGGTGACCTAACGCAACTGTGTCATGTTCAACGTGTCCGCGGTTTTTACTGGAAACTCTGGTGTGGAATAAGCAAGTTTGCCTCCACCACAGCCATCCTAAGTGCCATAGACAACCCGGCTAACTCAGATCCAAACGTGACAGGTCTCACAGGTTTCCGACGCCGCGCGGCAGCGCAGCTATTATCAAACGGTTGCCACCACCGCCTATGTACAAAACTCAATTGCTGGAGACCCACGGAAGACTGCACCTGTTGGGTGTGTGGCTCCCTGGCGGCAAACACAGACCACTACAAACTATGTACGCGCATACCTCAGTGCAGTTCACACCTAAAGACAGCAATTTGGCTGATGACGACAGATGCTGCAACACTAACTATTTAAATCAATAGAAAGTTCAAGGCCCGACTATACTGTTTATTTATTTTATCTTATTTAATGTGCCTTATATTATGCCAATCACCCTCTTCCCATCTTTTTATTTAAAAATACTTTTATTTTATTTAAGTTTATTTTATAAATTTATGTGCTCTATCCAATTACAACTTATCGTTTTAATTATGTTAAATCAAGTGTCATTACAATAGGCATACTTATAACCATTTACTCCTTGAGTAATTAAACGTCATATTGAATCTCTTTGATAAAAATATTTTTTTACAGGAATGACTCGCTGGGAAAAATGGCCCTTATTTTCGGCTACCTGCCTTGTATACCAAGGTTAATCCGGCACTGAACTGGGCACAAATCACATCTCAGGTGAATTAATATCATCAAAAGTCTTTATTACCACATGGGTGACACTTACCACAGGCAGATAGCACTGGATATCTGGTGCACTAACACTATAACTATAGAATGATCCACTCGATCTGACTTCCCTTCCCTTCAGCCTTTCACTTGCTTCGAAAAGTTTCTGTACCCGTATCTGTCTGATATTCAGTCTGGTCCAACAGAATTTGCCACTGAGATTCGGGACAAACATAAATATGAGCCTGAGTTATTGTTTGGTAGTGCTCGGATAAGTAGGTCCACTGCTTAATGCGTGTCATTGTCAACATAGTCGGGCACCAGGTCGCTCCCATGGCCTACTATATATATATAAGCCTAAGCTGCATTTTGAGGCCATTCAAAAAGAGACCATTTTTTTTTACAACAATTTGATATTTTGATATAATTCTTTAATTCGACTGAATTGAAGTCTCCTCGTTAAACAAGATACTAAATTATAAGGTAGCTAGTGTTTTAGGTAGGATTAGCTAGTAATTTTGACACTGGTTCCGACAAAAAAACTGGTCTCTTTTTGAATGGCCTCAAAATGCAGCTTATTAGGCCTTGTATATATAGTAGGCCATGGGAGCGTTATATAAAATGATATATCTCAAAAACGTCACGACAGATTTTGAAAAAACTTTACCAGCGGTTTTTTGTCATCCATATCTATTGTTTTATAAAATAAAAAGATTGCCTCCAGGGGTATGATACATTTGTCCTTCTGTGTATATTTAGTATTCCATCAATGAACATACTAAACAAAATAATATTCTTAATTTAGTTGTAGTGATTTAGAAAAATTGTACAGTAAAATCCCCCAATTGGAAATCTCAATACCATATAATATGCGTTACAAAGTGCTTCCAAGGTGCTGTCAAATTTTTAATAGTTAATGGTTTTAGATAATAATTTTTAGATATCTTTATAGTATGTTATAGTATGTATGTGTTTCTTTAATTAAGCTGTTCTGGTTAGCATTAAAGTAACTATGATCTATTGTGACGGGATCCGAGTTGGCAAAAGATCCGAGTCGAGATCCGAGTGTTTCGAGTCGTATGGATAATACGCATCCCCGCTTTTGCTGGGCTACAGAAAGGCTGAGGTGAAATTGAAAGGACGAAGGCCGGTAAAATAACTGAGTTTATAGTTATTGTTGTTCGTAATAACAGATAAGCAAAGTCAGTCTAATACCATAATAGCAGTAACATTAACAGCGACGACGACGGTTAAAAACCATCTGACTTCTACACTCAATGTAGCCAACTGAGGCACAATCAACAGAGTAACAGTTACATATATTACATGGGATATACATTCCTACCTAGGTCTGGCCTACCAGTGAATGCGCGATAATTGATGGTAAGCCGCCCTATCATTGGTTGATTTATTCTCCAACCAATCCCTTTTTTTCCCCTGGCCCTGTGCTAGATTACCCCTGAGATGAGCTAATGTGCTGGCATCTCTCTCTAACTGGCAATGTATATTGCCTTGGTGCCCTTGGTATGCGATATTATATTGGTAATGTCGCATATCCAATTATGATTCGTAAATCATGCCTTTTCCCATTTTCCACTGGGTGGTACAGCGAATTGGATCCACTAACATCTATGTAATGTTGAGCTATATGAATAATAGATGGCTCTGTTCCTTCTAATTGTCTAAGTGAGTGTGGCGTGGCGTGAGTAGGTTATTTTAAATGGTTCTTTGAAGGGCGTTTCTTTGTGGAATAAAAGCGCAGCTGTGTGTGTGCTCTTTTATTCCAAGGAGAAATGACTTCCTTAGGGTTTGTAGATTCCGCTTAGAAGGGGTTCTTTTTATAGAGGAAATAGGTCCCTTACTTGCAACCCTTGCATCTCCATAAACTACAGCGCTAAGTTTTTCGATAATTGTTATAGCATTCTTAATTCACCGAGACATGATATAAATTTGCCGAGATGGAATTTCTGAAGTATTATTTCAGAAGTTTCTCCCCTGCATTTAAAATAATATTTATTTGTTATGTGGTGTAATCCGACACTAGAAATGACTACCATTTAAGCATTTAAAAATTAGCAGCATTGAAATAAAAAGAGTTAAATTGATCCATAAGTTATATGAATAGGATTTTTTCCTAAGTTCAGTAACTCCAAGACCAGCAGAGCCAATAAAACAACTGGCAGCAGCAGGTGGGTGGAGTGAGGGAGGGGGGGGGGGGGGGGGGGGCTGCCTCAGAGAAAACCTTAAGATAGTCTAACATTGATTGAAAACCACAAATCTTAAGAGTAAGACTAAACAAGCCAATACGAGGGCTCCAATTTCTAAGGAAATAGAAGGGGGTGATTAGGAATTTTGATTGGTCGATGATGCATGCCCAAGCGGATTCCTTATGCATCAGTGTATTTTCCCAGAAACCCAGCTGATTTATCCTACAGTCTCCTAGCAACCCGCTGATGTCAATCCTAATAATTTTGGATAAATAAATTTATTATAACTGCAAGACATTTACACTGGTACTGCACGAAGGCACGTCCTACCATCCACCATTTCTCATTAATACGTGGGTGGAGAAGCAGTTAAGTTAGCAGCTGCAGAAACAGTTCCTGTATACCCTCGAAACAGGAAAAGGGCCCCCTGGACTGACAACAAAATTCAAAAGTGCCGAAATGACCTTCATAAGGCGCAGAAAGAGTCCCGACTCAAACAGACTACAGCGGCCAAGAATGCAGTTAAGGCTGCATCTAGGTCCCTGAACAGGCAGTACTCTGTTAATCTACAGGAGCTAATAAACCAACAGGTTGATGCCATCAATGATGCTGACGACAGCAGGCAATCATCCCAGGCATGGAAATCGATCAATCTGCTTACTGGGCGGAAAAGCCAACCAACCACCAAGGTTAAGGCTGAATCACCAGCCGATCGCCTCAATGGTTGGAAAGCCCACTTTGAAAAGCTCCTCAATAATGACAGGGTATTGCCTGATAACTTTATAGAAGTAAAGGTGTCTGAGTCTGTACTCCCAGATATTCCCATTGGCGATATCTCCTTTGCAGAAGTGAAGGCTGCTGCAAAGAGCATTAAGACCAATCGTGCCAGTGGAGTAGATGGTGTTCCCCCTGAGGTCTTTAAAATACCTGAGTGTTTAAAGCTCATCTATCCCATCATAGTAGACATGTACCGTACAACAAGAGTCCCACAAGAAATGAAAACAAATAAGTTGGTGCCAGTTCCCAAGAAGGGCAACCTAACACTCTATGGTTCTTTTCGGGGAATCTCATTGATCTCGATTGCTGCAAAGCTATACAATAGGATTCTATTAAATCGCATCAGGGATCCCATTGAGAGACTGCTCCGTGGAAATCAGAATGGGTTCCGTAAAGGTCGTGGGACCATGGAGCCCATTTTGGCACTTAGAAGGATAATTGAAGAATTATCAAAAAAGAAAGACAGGCATCTGGCTGTCATCTTTGTTGACTTCTTCAAGGCCTTTGATTCAGTCTCTCGCTCACGTATGTTCAGCATACTTTCATTATATGGGATTCCTGATGAAATTATTGCAGCTATCAGATCAGTATACGATGGTTCGACAACATTTGTGTCTACTGTTGATGGTGACACAGAACCATTTGAAGTGTTATGGGGCGTCCTCCAAGGAGACACACTTGCACCATTCTTGTTTATTATTGTGGTTGACTATGTTCTACGCATGTCCTTAGATCATCATAATGATGATGGGGTGATGATAACTCCACCTACTGGCTCCAGAAGTCGAGGAAATCCTGCCAAGTACCTAACTGATCTAGACTTTGCTGATGACTTAGGAGTACTCTCAGAATCATTAGAGGGAGCCCAACGGCTCCTCAGCTCATTAGAACATGCTGCTTCTAGTGTTGGTCTTTTTATTAACTCCAGAAAGACCAAAATTCTGACAGTTAACTTTGAAAGTCCTCAGCAAGTCTCTGATCGGATGAGCATAAGCTCAAAGGATGGTATGCTTGAGCATGTGGACGACTTCTGTTACCTGGGATCATGGATCCGGAAGTCAGGTGAGGACCTTCGAATACGTAAGGGAAAGGCATGGGCAGCCTTGAATAGGCTTTCCAGGATTTGGAAGTCACCGAGAATTAATCGGAAACTTAAGGTCCGATTATTTAGAGCAGCAGTAGTTCCAGTACTCCTCTACGGGAGTCCATGCTGGGCTCTAACTGCTGAGGACACCAAATCTCTGGATGGCACATTCACAAGAATGCTACGCCGGGTTCATTGTGTCAAGTACAATGCACACATCTCCAACCAGACACTATATAACATTGGAGGTGTCTCATTGGTTCCCCCAAGCTTGACACTAGAACAAAATCGCCTCCGCTTTGCAGGACATTGCTTTCGCCGTGAGGACCAGCCAGTGCATAATCTTGTACTTTGGCAGCCTCATGGAGTGAATAAGCATAGTGGACAGCCCATGACTTTCTTGAGACGCATCTTAAAGGACACTGGCCTTAAAGATGCGGATGATCTAGCAAATGTCATGGGTGATAGGGAGTTGTGGCGGTGCAATTTTGTTGACAAGCCGGCACAGCATTCTTAAAAATGCAGCTGCAATGCAGCATGCCGATCCTAGTAGTAGTAGTAGTAGGGCTAAAGCTACACTAGCCCTGCTATAGTGGAGGCCCACCCATCCATCCCTAGTACCCAGCAGATTCTGTGCGGTGCTGGGAACAATGTTATGTTAGTCAAGCGTTTTTGAGAATAAAAATAATTCTAAATAATTCTAAAAGGCCCCATTCAAATTCTACTTGGAAAATTTCTAAACCTTTGACAGACTATTTGTCTACCAAGTTTAGTTACATTTCATCGAGGATTGATCAAGTTATTAACGTTCAAAATTGGACACTGCAGAAAAGCAGTGACAGAATGACAGGTTGATTAAGATAGAGATTCCGGTGATGTAAGTATAATTGAAATGGAAACATGTACCATTTGTGAATTTTCAACAGTAAAATTATTACTAAAATAAATGGAAGAAATCAGATGAATTGTCTTAACCATTCCTCGGTACAATATTTTAATTGTAAATTAACCG
>JAUCBJ010004290.1:0-18952 GCA_032718475.1 Nemertoderma westbladi | reverse complement strand
CAGAAGTTTAACTATAAATAGACAGAAATATTAGATATAAAAGGTTTTAAGTTTTAACATTTAATCGGTTAAGTTCTTTCAAAATACAATTAGTATTCGTGGTAACAATATTATTATTTATTAAATTATTATAATTCAACAATTATATAAAATAATTAAATTCAAAAGTTACACAAGTTACAATTCAATTGTTACAATAAATTCAGTGAACTGATTAATTTTAGATTCAACAAAATAAATCAAACAAGATCAATCAGACAAGATAAATCCAACAAAATACAACTTCCAAGAAAATAACTTTCAATAAACCACACAGTTACAACCTATGCTCAAAGTTTAATATCAAACAAGAAGCATTAATGTTTTCTAGGATAAGTTTAGGATAAATACATTATTAAGCAATACCGAAATCCTCATCAGTCGGATTGATGAGTGGCTGATGAGATTCACTTAATGACGCCAATATATCATCAAGTGCCGCACATTGATTTTCGGTCAGTTGGAGGTTTCGGTCTGTGGGTGGGTTTATACCTGCATAAGACAAAAATAAAATATTTTAATAATTCAAGCAACATGTCCTGTATTCGCATTAGGGGCACAGAAACTGACGGATCGTCGCGAATTTCGCAAACGTAGGAAATTTTTTTGTTATGTAATCTACATGCATCATAAACGTCGTGATTTAAAAAAAATGTTGACTTGTTAAGCAAAAGGGTTCTAAAATAAGTTTTTTTAACATTTATTTTTTTTGTGTTTTTGAGTAATTTTTTAGATTGGTGAATGTTCTAGAACCTTAGTACTAGTAGATGTTTTTATGTGTAACTAGTGTTTTTTTTTACTAGCTAGTATTTTTTGAAATTATTTTGGTCATTAATATATTCAGCAACAGTTTAAACCTGAATATCCATGTTTTCACATTTTTTTATATTATTCAAAAAATACTCGGCAGCAAAAAATACTAGATATCATAAAAAACATATCTACGAATGTTCTAGAACATTCACCAATACCAAAGAAGCATTAAAAAAAACTAAAAATTGAGTGGTGGAATTGACGTGAATTGGTGAAAAATTGAACTTGGCGTATTAATATACCGCCCTCAATGTTAAATTCTCAATTTAGGGAAAGGAGAAGGTTACATTAGCACGTTATTTTAACCAAAACAATAAACTAAACTGGTTACAATTTTATTAATATTTTATTTAATTAAAAATATATAAATAAATACATAAATAATAAAAATAACATTAAGTAAATAAGTAAACTATTTAGTATAAGCATATATCGAAAGCGAGAAAGAACCATCGAATATGAACTTAATAATGGACAAGCATGCGCCACTACTGAAAAATGTGGATGACTCAGATGTCAACGAATCAGTCAGTTCCTTGGTGGACAATGGACAATGAATCGGTGAGTTCCATCAGATAGACTTGATGATAATGACAGTAGTAGTAGTTCAAAGGATATATCTGACAGTGAGGATAATGACCCTTTTGTCCCGAAGAGTTAGTTCTGAAATTGATGGACTGTGTTGCGCTTGCGAACTTTCAAAATGGTCTTCAACTTATTCACTATCTCATATGGCGCTGTCATCTATTTTAAACATTTTAACAAATAATGGTCATGCAGCACTACCGAAATGCGCCTCAACCCTACTCAAAAAACATAGATCATCATTTGGCATAGATGGTGAGATGGGAGCAATAGAAACTGTAGCAGGTGGCCGGATGGCATATTTTGGAATACCCGTGGAATATTGCAAAACCCAGCTGTCAATAAACATAGACCGGTTTAAAAATGTCTAATTCAGCGAATATCCACTTCTGGCCGATCTTAGGGGCACCGTTTCACAATCACAGTTGTCAACCGTTTATAATTTCACTATGGCTAGGGGATTCAAAACCTCATAATATTAGTGATTATTTGCAAAATTTTGTGGATGATGTTTCAAAAAGTGGTTCTGAGATTCAGCTACTTACTTGTGATTCGCCAGCTCGGGCAATGTTGCTGGGGATTAAGTCACATTCGGGATATTCGTCATGTTCCTACTGTCGCATCCATGGTGAGCCATTCTATGTCATTAATGCACAAGGAGTACAGCGATTTAAGAAGGTTATACTAAAGGGAACTGGTGCCAGTTTCGCCTCCAGAACAGACCAAGACTACAAACAAATGACTGACATAAATCATCAACATGAACTCTCGCCTTTGCGTAATGTTATCGGTCTATCAAGTCAAAAGTCTCTGCCATGTTACATCCGCCCTGCTTTGCAAATTCAACTTAATGAAAAACTTAATAATTTTGGGAACTATATGCCACCAGTGTTCAACAGGAAACTTAGATCGTTTGAAGAACGTAAAAACTATAAAGCGACAGAATTTCGATCATTTATACTGTATGCGTGTCCCATCATGAAAGATTTTTTGCCTGCTCGATATTTCGATCACCTGATGGATCTACATGTCCCCTTCGTATTTTATGTTGTAACAATAGAGTAGATGATATATACATTAGTTTCGCGGAAGATTTAATACATCGCTTTTATAATGAGGTAGAACAATTATACAGTTGTGCATTTTACACATATAACATGCATATATTAACTCATTTGACACAATTCTACAGGAAATATGGACCATTAGATTGTTAGAGCTGCTTTAGATTTGAGTCTTTCATGAGTCAGATAAAAAGATCAATAAAAAGTAAGCGAATTGACTTAATGTTGCAAGAAGCGATTGGTCACTATTTGCAACGAAAGGCATTCGATATTACAACTGAAACCCAGAGAAGTTTTGAGGAAACTGCCAATGATACTCGACGGTACCTACGGCCAGGCAGATGTATTTGTACAGAGATGGGAATGTTTGTCATTACATCAACAAATAGTAAACTATGTGAGGCTACAGGCACTAAACTTGAATGGGTCAGCAATGTCTACTCAAGTCCTGCACCAAGCAGGGATTATGGAGAGGCCTATTACTGGAGGACTGATGAAACATCAACATTTTCTACTAGAGAATTTACTTGGTGAATAGCTGTTCCAGTTGTTCACAATAATAGTGAATCGTTGATTTTCATAACCAAACTATTGAGCTAACTTACATAATTACAGTCCTTTAAACGGATATCAAAATCTTGTTTAATTTTTTGAAACAATCCATAAAAAGACAGGTAGCCGTAAAACGCGGATCCGGATTCAGGATCTGGATCAGGACCCGGATTCAGGATCCGGATCAGGACCCGGATTTGTGAGTGTAAAACGCGGATCCGGATCCGGATCAGGACCCGGATTTGAGAGTGTAAAACGCGGATCCGGATTCAGGATCCGGATCAGGACCCGGATTTGCGAGTGTAAAACGCGGATCTATCGGAATGAATCTATCGGAAATATGAATCCGCACCTTACACTCCGTTCCAGATCTGAAAAAAGGCCAATCCGCGTTTTACTCTCAGTTACAGATTTCGTAAATGTAGCAGTGCACAGATCCGCAGATTTCACCCTAAAAACTTCCATAGGGACAATGTTAAATGATAGAATCCGGATCCTGATCTGCATTTTACTCTGACCCTAAAAGGACATCCATAAAAAAATTTGCGGCACAGGGGGGGGGGGGGGGGGGGTGTAAGGGGGGTAATAATTATTACATCATATCCCTTGTAGATTTTGCCCAAACAAATTTATAATTGTTTTAAAATAGGGTTTTTCGAAAAATTTCATTATTGTAATTGTAATTGCACTACTAATCGTATTTACTGTTACATATTATAAATTGTTAAATTGATAATGAACTTACTGTTTCGTTTCGGCCGGCTGTCACTAAGGTTTTTCTTAGCATCACGTACTAGTTGTTCGAATTTTTCGGCTGTGTAATCAGGTCTATTTATGTTAACCTTATGCAATAGATCCACGACACCTGTCTTGATAAGGGACAACTTCTTCTGTTCTTTATTTTTGCCCCTTCCTGTAAGGAAGTCTGTCGCGCAAAGTCTGGTATTAATAAACTACTGAACTGGCGATACACAGCATCTCTAAGTGTATGCCTACTGAGGATGGTCAACTCTTGTGCTATGTCTTGATTATCCATTAATGAAATAAGTTCTGTTTCGTTATTGGCGGGTGTAAATGACCTCGGATAACTTTTGGTGTATCCATCATGATCACATTCTTCACGAATCAATGGGCTATTCTTTGATAAACTTGATAGTAGCCCTAATTTTATGTTCATTGACTTTATCTCCATGCGGTTGTTGTAAGACATCTTCCAAATGTCTTCCAGAAGACATCTATCTGACTTAGACTTTGAAACAGTTTCGGATGAAGGAGGAGGAGGAGGCGGTACAACTCGCCTTGGCGTCACAGTATCAGGGAGGACTTGGGCTGGTCGGAGTGTGAATCTGTCTGTCTGGTTGAATATATCATCAATACCAACCTAAAAAAAGGAAAAGGCAAATACTTTAAATATGTTGATCTAAATCAATATTTTCTAAACCAATAGTTCGAAAACCAATAGTAAACTATAATAAAAAAATAATAATAATAAAAATTTCCGATTTTCGAAAATAACTAATAATTATAATAATTGTTTTGTGAACCCTATTCTGAACCAAGGACAAACAAATCCGATTTTAGTCTCTGAACTCTAATTCAAGTAATGTGTACACAACATCCCATCAAGCTGTTCTGTTTCGACGAACTAATTATCCATTTATCCATTATAATAATCCAGGTTTGCACTAATTCGAGGTATATGTGTGCCATACATACAATATGTATAACTTCTTCAGATAGGGGGGGGGGGGGGGGGGGGGGGGGGCTTTCGACGCAACAAAAATTCATCCCTCTCCAGAAGGATGCAAATAACATCGGCTTACTCTCAAAAATAAAACTGTAACCTGTTCTATTGTGTTTAATTTATTGTTTTGGTTAAATTAACGTGACACTGCAACCTGCTCCTTTCCCTAAATTGAGAATTTATCATTGAGGCGGGACATTAATTCGCCGAGATGGGATTTGCGTCCAGTCCCCCCCCCCCCCCCCATTCCCGTCTCAACTTCTTGTGTCAGACGCAATTCTTTAATTTTAATTTTTTACCCGACTTGTGGTTAGATCGGTTGTGATGATCTGTTTAATTATATGAGCTTTAAATTAGAGTTACATATTATATAACGATGCCTAATAACCTCTTCATCGGAATCAGAAGCATATCGATGTCTTGGTCCGGTAGAATAATCAACGCCTAGCCGCTGGCGCTTATTCAATGTCGACCGATATTCGTTTCGGGGGGTTTCGTCGCCAGTTGATTGAATGTCACTTATAGATTCGCCCCTTTCTCCATCAACCACGATCATCCGGGCACGTTCAAGTGAATCTGCAATTAAATAAGTCAGTAATGTCATATATTTTATGACACGGTATAATAATTTATTTTAGTTTAGTTGAGGTGCAATGCACTTTCAAGTACCGGTACTAAAAGCAGTTTTGGTTGACAGTATTTTTAGCTTATAGACCTACTGTTGTAGTAGACCAGACGTTAGAAGTATACTTAATGACACATTAAACATGTAAGATATATGTACACACACATACCGGTAGATGGCTAAATTAATAATTATACACCATGGTAGTTGTATGGCATAGGACAATATTTCACGTAGGCCTACGGGTATAACAAAAAGCACTTTGAAATATGCAAAATACAGGGGAAGTAGCAATAGCGTACCGATGGACATTTTTTTTTTCAAAAGTGGCCAAAACACCGTTGGTTTTCAGAAACACTGAAACACTCAATCGAGGGAAAGGAGCAGGTTACAGAGGCAGGCTTTTCTAACCAAAACAATAAACGGCCACTTTTCCAATTGAAGGAAAGGAGCAGGTTACAAAGGCAGGCTTTTATAACCAAAACAATAATCGATCACTTTACCAATTGGGGGAAACCATATGGTCAGACAGTCAGTAGTCACGTGGTCAGACACAGACAGTCAGTACCGGAACCCCTAGTCACCCTATAACCCAAAATAATACCGATACTGATTGTAGTAAGTCAGTTAGCAAAGCGATCATGTATATAGCAGTATGATACACTTACATCCATCGGTACGCAAAAGTGATAGAACCAAAATACCAGCAACATTAACGGTAGAACTACCGGCAGACCGGTAAGTCAGTAAGAATAATATCTAAGTCCTGAAGTCTATAAGTCAAACCTGTATAGTGCAGCACCTTCGCCTTGCACCTCGTCCAACTTGATAGAAGTTCCTGGGACCAAATGTCCTTCCTGCGTAGCAGGCCGGCATTGCAGTGGGGCCATAAAACAACGCCAATGCCGCCCTTCTCTATAGATGTGTCTATCATCCATGCAGATGGCGCCCAAGCTATGCTACTATCTTGTTCGAATTCAACAACAACGAATTTCTTCATTATGCTATATCAGTAAGCCTAGGCCTATATTGCTATACCATTACTACTGTACTACAAGCTGGCAAGTATCAGTAGGCCCCTATCTGCCTATAGCTCTGTAGCTGTTGCTGCTTGCTGTATAGTCAGATAGTCTAAAACTAGCAATTCAACAATTAGCGATTAGCAGATCGCAGGATGATGATAGCAGGATAGTCAATAGTGGTAGGCGCCAGGCTGCCAGGCGGTAGGCCTACTGATAATACAGTACTCATGCAGTCAGGTAATAAGCAGATAAGTGATAAATATAGAAATAAGCAGTTAATACAGTACAGCAGTAATAAATAGGTCTAATACTAATACAGTAGGCCTAATGTAATACTGTAATATACTGATATGGCTGCATGCAGGTATATGGGGCCTACAACTGTACAAGACTGTCAGACAGTAGGCCTACTAATCTGACAGACAGACAGACTGACAACCAGACAATGCAACTGAACTGGCCTCTGGGCACTGCTGCACTGGGCCTACCTGCTGACCTGCCTACAGGCCGAATGCCGAAGTACAAGTACTGAAGTACCGATAGTTAACTGTAGGCCCTAGCCCTACCTACCTACCTACACCTACAGCTCTAAACGCATTGCATTACGCTGTTACGCACTGTCTGATTGTCTGACTGGCTGTATACAGCTGTACGGTAAATTGGTTAGCAGTTAGGCATTACGGTACTGCCAGACTGCTGTACTTTCAACTGTGCTACAGTCAGAAAGTAGTACCAACAAACGCCCATTCGTATCACGTGCGCTACGAATGAACTACGAATGATATTGTGCGTGGCAGCGTGGTGTGGCAGCATTCGTATCGCATGCGTCACGAACGAATGATTTTGGATGGTGTGTGGCAGCATTCGTATCACATGGAATGCTGAGCAACGAATACATTTACAAGTGCGTGCAGACGAAATCTCGCATGCGATACTGTACGAATACTATACGCATTCGGAAAATTATTCGGACTGATGAACCAATAGCAAAGGTTTCACGAATCTTAAAAATATTCCACGTGCCTTTTACGAATGCTGCATGCGGCACGAATGCATTACGAATGCGGATTTTTTACTGGGATACTATTGTTATCAGAGATGACAATGGGAAACACAAAGAATAAAGGCGGCATATGGAAATGACCATTGGCAAAGCACATTCATTGTTTATTACAGATAATCCTCAGCTCAGTATTGGCAAGAGCAAGTTTGCTGAGTTTCAACCTCAATAAGTGTTGTTGTCCTCAAGCATGCCTTGAAATGTCTGGATGTATTTACCACGAAAATATTAAACTGACATTGAAGACGTTATATCTTTTTGTTGGGCTCAGCTTTTGCAAAGTCAGCAATGACGTCCAGGTGGGATCGAACTGGTGACCTCCGAGTTGGAAGTCTGACGCTCTGATTACCACAGTACAGCAGTATTAGCCTTTAGGCCTCCAGGGCCAACCACTTTCCCTATCACCATCCTGGTACGTCAGGTACCTACTGTATATTTATCAGTTCAGTAGGCCTACTCTCATATATCAAGGCCATCACAGAGGCCGCACAGTAGTGTAGGGCTAAAACCAATATGTGTCAATTATATAATCTTTGTAACTACTGATTATCAGTCACTTGATTCCCTTACGTTGTGAGACCAGCATAGTTTTTGACCGTCGTTGTTATTGTCGTTACAATTAATACTGTTACTGTGCATTGCATATTATCATATTCAGACTTGCTGTGATTATCAACACTGACAATTTAACTCTTTATTCTTCAACGGCCTTCAGCCTAACGTATCCAGCAGTTAGCCAGCGACGCAACGATGCGTACAACCTACACCAGTCGGGAGCTGATACTGTCAACTCCGTCAGTCCCGTCACAGTCAAAAACTGCCATCAGATCATGATATTGAATTCTTCATGGACTGGTTATCACATTCTATTCTGTCTTTGAGTCTACCAACATAAATCTGTTTATTTATTGCTTAATGTTTGTTTTCAATTGTATATTTATATTTTGGTATTAAATTTGGATCAACAAAATTAAAAAAAAAAAGTTTAATATGTATTTAATTGATATAATAATTAGGATAGGAAAATCAAATAGTTATTATTATTTAATTTACCAACAAGCCACATTTGGCTATTGTTGACAGTAACAAAATTTACGGTATGGTAACATTACTTTAATTTAATTTAATTTCTTACACCAAATATACAGATGGGTACACAAAGCACAATAGGATAATAATACGAGCACTATTATAAAATAATATGATATGTCTAAGTACTGCAGATCTAAGAAGGTAATTAATTATGATGAAGATACACTATTTAAAATATTACTCAATTCCTGGCGGGTAAAGCCATCTACAATACCTCCGTTGTTTAGGCACCAAATAATTTCCCTACAAAAATTAACTCGCCACTTATCTGCGTTCAGTAATGGTACATAAGTAAGATTATATACCGCACGAGATGTCAGCAATTCAAGATTAAAATATGTTACACATGTTTCCTATTTCTCGTAAATTTCTCCCAGACCGGGTACGACAATCAACTAAACATATATTAGCAAGAAAACGAATGCACATTTTGTTAGACCTACGTAATGATAAACAAAAAGAAACGAAGCGAGAGTAAAGCATAATAAATACACAGGTGTTTAAATTGCACTAGGTTTTCAACAATATATCGATGAGAATTAAATGGTAATCCAAAAATCATTCTAACATTTACATTCCAGGTGCTAAAAATTCTTATACATGTTGACGAAAAAAGGTTCCACAGGTTACTACCGTAGAAACTAGTGCAATAAATACGTTGTACATTGCAAAGCACAAACGGGTCCGAAAAATATAGTTCCTGCCTTAAGGCATTCAATTTGCCTATAAACTGCCCTCGTTTACGCACGATATCAGATTCCATTGAGTTTTTAAAGTCAAGAAGGTTACCGAGATGCAGTGCCTCCTTAACCCATGGAAGAGGCGAACCGTTCAACTTAATTGTCGCTAAAGGCTTAACCCAGACCCACCCGAAAGCTATACATTTTGACTTGGACTTGTCCAGATTCGGATTCGTGCTGAATATTTACTTGTTTTCCGATGCAAACTCTTCGCACAATTTAACCATATGCTGAAGGCCTACGATGGACGGACATAGCAAAAATAGGTCATCGGCATAACCAACCGCCCCAAAATATACAGACCCCACGAAGCAACCTACTCTGGAATTTCTTAATTTCCTAAACAGGTTATCAAATAAGATACACAATAAGATTGGCGAGGCAACAGACCCTTGGCGTACCCCATTGGACAATGTAAAAGACTCAGAATGCATATTATTCCATCGCACTACACAAGATTGATTATTGTAGATAAATAACAGAGACCGGATGTAAAATGGAGAAAACCCCTTCTTTAAGAGCTCAAGGAACAGCTTGCACCATTCCACCATATCAAATGCTTTAGAAAGATCAAGCAAACAGCCAAACCTTGGAGTTGCATTTCTGGAATAGAAACTAATTACCTCAGTTGCAGCCTCAGTACACTGATTGGTACTAGATACCCGTTGAAACCCAAACTGTAACTCATCTAATTTTAAACAATCAGCCTGTGCGAGTAGCATCACCCATTCAAACAATTTAATCAGGAGAGACAACAAAGCGATGGCCCTATAATTACCGGATACTGTATCATCGCCCAACTTATCCTTGATCAATGGAATGATAACACAATTCAAAAGAAATTGCGGAACGAATCCGTGAGTCAAAAAGGAATTAAATAGATTACTGAGATGAAAACAAAATGACCGAAATGACCTTCATAAGGCGCAGAAAGAGTCACGACTCAAACAGACTACAGCGGCCAAGAATGCAGTTAAGGCTGCATCTAGGTCCCTGAACAGGCAGTACTCTGCTAATCTACAGGAGATAATAAACCAACAGGTTGATGCCATCAATGATGCTGATGACAGCAGGCAATCATCCCAGGCATGGAAATCGATCAATCTGCTTACTGGGCGGAAAAGCCAACCAACCACCAAGGTTAAGGCTGAATCACCAGCCGATCGCCTCAATGGTTGGAAAGCCCACTTTGAAAAGCTCCTCAATAATGACAGGGTATTGCCTGATAACTTTATAGAAGTAAAAGTGTCTGAGTCTGTACTCCCAGATATTCCCATTGGCGATATCTCCTTTGCAGAAGTGAAGGCTGCTGCAAAGAGCATTAAGACCAATCGTGCCAGTGGAGTAGATGGTGTTCCCCCTGAGGTCTTTAAAATACCTGAGTGTTTAAAGCTCATCTATCCCATCATAGTAGACATGTACCGAACAACAAGAGTCCCACAAGAAATGAAAACAAATAAGTTGGTGCCAGTTCCCAAGAAGGGCAACCTAACACTCTATGGTTCTTTTCGGGGAATCTCATTGATCTCGATTGCTGCAAAGCTATACAATAGGATTCTATTAAATCGCATCAGGGATCCCATTGAGAGACTGCTCCATGGAAATCAGAATGGGTTCCGTAAAGGTCGTGGGACCATGGAGCCCATTTTGGCACTTAGAAGGATAATTGAAGAGTTATCAAAAAAGAAAGACAGGCATCTGGCTGTTATCTTTGTTGACTTCTTCAAGGCCTTTGATTCAGTCTCTCGCTCACGTATGTTCAGCATACTTTCATTATATGGGATTCCTGATGAAATTATTGCAGCAATCAGATCAGTATATGATGGTTCGACAACATTTGTGTCTACTGTTGACGGTGACACAGAACCATTTGAAGTGTTATGGGGCGTCCTCCAAGGAGACACACTTGCACCATTCTTGTTCATTATTGTGGTTGACTATGTTCTACGCATGTCCTTAGATCATTATAATGATGATGGGACTGTTCTGTAAGGCCGGTTAAACATATTTAAATAAAATGTAATTAATTTACCTTAAATGTCCCCTTTATTTACTAAAGGGACCATTCCAAAGGGGCCTTTACATTCAAAAGGGACCCCCCCCCCCCCCCCCCACCTGTTTAGACATGACATACATATTAATAATGCCCTGAAAATAATATATACATACATATATATTGGGCTTTTTGGTTTTCTTATTATTATATTGAAGTACCGGTAATAAGGAATTGAATCCTCGTTGGATATATTTCTGTTTCCCCCACAGTTTATAAATGTATGTTTTTATTAGAATGTATATATATAATAATTCGGACTATGCTAGTCAGAGTTATGGATATTGTCGCACATTATTCCGTTGTATATTTCTTACCTCTCAATAGAATAATCGGACATCCGAATTTGGCTGCCCCCCACCCCTCTCTGTCCGTCCAACAGCTTCGTTTCTTTTAAAAACATTAAAACTTAAATATTTTCTGCGTTTTCACGATTAGGTTTTAATAAATATTTAATAAATTAACCAATTTTATGCAGCGCCCTAAGTTGGAAGTATCAGCTGAGGAGGCGCGAGACCACGTTCGACAGGAGATCGCCACGTATAAAGGTGGCTGGTACCTGTCAGGTTGGACCAGGGCCGCTGGAGACGAAACTTGGGACAGTTCTTTAAATACCGGTGGACCTCGTTTCATATATATATATCCTATAGACTATTCCTATCGCTTTAGGATATTCGGTACTTGGTGAGTTATTTATTATTGATTTTACCAAATCATTATCAAGAAGGCTATTTATTAAGTGAGTCACACAATTTCTCTATTTTCAACTCCGCCCACTGTCACAGAATGTCACAATCGTAAAATAATTATAGTTGACCCCACATTGTAACAAAGCGGCATGTTTACCCACTTTAACTTCTGTCACGCAACGGTGCAATAACACGCTGTTACCGGTACGTGTTATACAACATATTGTTTCAAACATGATATTATAAGTAATTATTTCAGCTTAACATATTTATACAAAAATTTATAGATTACCGGTAAATTTAATTATAAATATATAATAACATGTCATTATTTTCCTATTGGTTACAAAGCAAGGTAGTAAGTACTGTTGAGGTTGTGTCACAAAATATTTTATCCTAAAATTGGTGCATTACTTTAAATTGTTAGTAATTCGATGACAACATAAAATAACCACCAGTCATATTTTTTTCCATTCTAGATCGACGGACATATACCGAAAACAAGTAGCGACATTACTGTGACCGTGACAGTGACATTACTGTGACTGTGACATTAACGTGCCACATAGACCAAGGGTACATTGAATACATTGCATCGAAGTATTCAGTACATACTTGAAGTGTACCATAATAATATGAGATATAGATGTTTGACGTGTCATGTATGAGTTCGCAGACTACATTTAATCAGTCATTCATTTCACCTGTGCTCTAAGTACCCCAAACGGCTCTGCTGACCAGTACAGTTTACCGTAGAAACTCATTATCATTTTCGCTCACTTCTCTAAAGTTTGTTGAGTCATATCATTGGTTGAGAAAATGATGGTTTGCATTACATACTAAAACAGAGTTGCTATTTTTATTTCAGAAATAATATTATGGCATAGTACCTACTTACCAACCAGCATTACATGCTAGGAAGTAGTATAGTAAATTATACTCGCAGCCCAATCAATACAATAATATTAGATCATTGTAACATTCTGGAAACTATTCAGGATTTATTATAAAATACAATGAGATGATTACTAATATTAAGAGAGGATGAGGTTTCGCTGAGAGGCCAACCAATTATTGATGGGTTGCAGTATAATAAAGGTGGAGATTGGTATGGCTAAAGGGGCGGATGGAGGCCATATTTATTCAGTGCACACTGAATATCATACTATAATAAAGATGGAGATTGGTATGGCTAAAGGGGAGGATGGAGGCCATATTTATTCAGTGCACACTGAATATCATACTATAATAAAGATGGAGATTGGTATGGCTAAAGGGGCGGATGGAGGCCATATTTATTCAGTGCACACTGAATATCATACTATAATAAAGATGGAGATTGGTATGGCTAAAGGGGCGGATGGAGGCCATATTTATTCAGTGCACACTGAATATCATACTATAATAAAGATGGAGATTGGTATGGCTAAAGGGGCGGATGGAGGCCATATTTATTCAGTGCACACTGAATATCATACTATAATAAAGGTGGAGATTGGTATGGCTAAAGGGGAGGATGGAGGCCATATTTATTCAGTGCACACTGAATATCATACTATAATAAAGGTGGAGATTGGTATGGCTAAAGGGGAGGATGGAGGCCATATTTATTCAGTGCACACTGAATATCATACTATAATAAAGGTGGAGATTGGTATGGCTAAAGGGGAGGATGGAGGCCATATTTATTCAGTGCACACTGAATATCATACTATAATAAAGGTGGAGATTGGTATGGCTAAAGGGGAGGATGGAGGCCATATTTATTCAGTGCACACTGAATATAGTACAACAATTAGTTAGTTACCTTATAGAGTAGAACATATACTGAGAATATAATGCAGAATGAATAAAACACACACTGCATATAACATACAGTTACATACACTGACTTGATCACCCCCACATACAACTACACACAAAAATAAATTATTTATTCAATTATTGCTTAAGGTATGATAAGAGTATGAATTTTAAACAATAATATGTTTTGTTATAAAAAATATATCGGATAACACCCTATATAACTTGGAGCTATATTACAGATAAAACTCCTTGGAGTATAAAAATGTACAAGAAACTCATCATTGAGTTTGTACAGTCACACTCAGCAATGAGTGGCTAACTATACGGACTAATAGTCCTGTATAAAGGGTACTTTCGTGGTACCAACCTGTATAATGGGTACTTTTTAGTACCAATAAAAGTTTCTAAACATTGTGGGTGTTTGTTATTTAACATTTAAAGATTTAAGATATTTATTTTAATGAAATCTAATCATATCTCTATCAATATTTGATTAATCCTAAAATCAGACACCGAATGAACCGACTCCAGACACTGAAGGGACCAACTCACCAACACGAGAAACTTGAGGAGCCGACTCACCAACCCCAGCCACTGAAGGAACCGACTTACCGACTCCAGACACTGAAGGGACCGAGTCACCGGCTCCAGACACTGAAGGGACCGAGTCACCGGCTCCAGACACTTGAGGAGCCGACTTACCAACTCCAGTCACTGAAGGAACCGACTCCCCGACTCCAAACACTGAAGGGACCGACTCACCGACTCCAGACACTGAAGGGACCGAGCCAGCGGCTCCAGACACTGAAGGGACTGACTCACCGACTCCAGACACTGAAGGTACCGACTCCAGACACTGAAGGGACCGACTCACCAACCCCAGAAACTTGAGGAGCCGACTTACTAACTCCAGTCACTGAAGGAACCGACTCCAGACACGGAAGGGACCGACTCACTGACTCCAGACACTGAAGGGACCGAGTCAGCGGCTCCAGACACTGAAGTGACTGACTCACCGACTCCAGACACAGAAGGGACCGACTCACCGTCTCCAGACACTGAAGGGACCGACTCACCGACCCTAGACACTTGAGGAGCCGACTCACCAACCCCAGTCACTGAAGGAACCGACTCCAGACACTGAAGGGACCGACTCACCGACTCCAGACACTGAAGGGACCGAGTCACCGGCTCCAGACACTGAAGGGATCGACTCACCAACCCTAGACACTTGAGGAGCCGACTCACCGACAGTTTTAGTTTGAGTTTATAACTCAACAACAGGCACTCAATAATGAGTCCCAGGTCTGTACACATACAGTCTGAAAAAATAACAATCCCGTACGATATATATTCGTACCAAATTGATAGCTTCTACTAAACCATTGTGGGTGTTTCCTATTTAACATAACATTTAACCGATAATATATTTATTTTAAAGAAAAAGCATCATATCTTAATCTTAAATATAGATAGTAAAATAAATTTAAATAAATTTCAACTCAGTAATCGCAGAAAACCGCATAATTGCATAATTATTGCATATTAAGCATAATTGCCACTGACACATTTGCTTACATTTTATTTTGTTCAATAATTACAAAATTCTTAAAAGTCAATAAATATTAAATACAATTATAAATCCATTACACAAATTAACATAATACCGACAATCAGACGGACTAACATCAGGTTGAACGTCCAAGAAACACAGATACTCGAACCTCAGCCTCACCACTCCACCACTCTACTCAACCACTCCACCTTCCTTAGCCACACTGCCACTGTCCCCAATCACTGCAGCTTCCTTTGCCCCATTTCCACAGGCCGCAACACCATTGCCGCTGTCCTCAACCACTGCACCTCCTTAGCCACACTGCTACTGGTCCGTGACCCCACTGCCAATGTCTCTGACAGACTCAACAAAAACGTTTGGACATACGGACACCATGACAGGCAGACCGACCGTCCCCCACAATGTCGTCTCATCAACAGGCCTGCAAACTGAACGCAACGACCAAGGATGAGACCTACAATCCGCTAAAACGTCAAAGCAACCGAGACAACTACAAAATTACCTACATTCAGGTTAGTTTAATACAGTACATATTAATACAACACTTTACATTGTTTCTACTTTATTTACTGTACAACACTACGGTTTGTTGAATCTAATGTATGTCCCTATAACCCTCCTAGCTGTCCTGCAGCAGATGAGAGCAAGCCTGTCACAGGTAAGGTTCTAATAGTATCTTTTGTAAACCATATCGTTCGTTAATATTATGACATTGGACTGATAATCTCTGGATGGTACATTCACAAGAATGCTACGCCGGGTTCATTGTGTCAAGTACAATGCTCACATCTCCAGCCAGACACTATATAACATTAGAGGTGTCTTATTGGTTCCCAAAAGCTTGGTACTAGAACATAGCCGCCTCCGCTTTGCAGGACATTGCTTTCGTCGTAAAGACCAGCCAGTACATAATCTTGTACTTTGGCAGCCTCATGGAGTGAATAAGCATGGTGATGGAGATATGGAGTTGTGGTGGTGCAACTTTGTTGACAAACCGGCACATCATTCTTAATATATATATATATATATATAATGCAGCTGCAATGCAGCATGGCAATCCTAGTAGTAGTAGTAGTAGGATTGATAATTGTATTATATTGTCGCTGGAATCTATGTTAATATACTAAAACAGTTGCGTTACAATGTTAACATTTTATAGTTATCTTGCCACCCTTACGATATTAACACAAATAACAGCAGATTACGCGGAAAAAAATAAACTCTAATCTATTGGTATTGACTATACTTTATTGTTTTGGTTTAATAATCTCAATGTGAATTTATATTGCATACTGCACCATGTTGTGTTGCAACATTTAGCTTCATAGAATTGTGGGTCGATCTAGTCAGTCAGGGCGAGTCTATTATTAGTCTATTATGAGTCTATTATTAGTCCGGGCGCCCAATTATAATTAGTGAATAGGGAACGTTTTCATGTCCATCTGTTTGTCGGTCCGTCTGTATGTCTGTCCGTTTGTCTGTCTGTCCGTCTGTAATAAATATTCATTAGTAAATAACTTTTGAAGATTTTGTATGGGCATACTATAGAAAGAGTTCCAATATTATTGAAAGTTAAGGGCAAATACCTCTAGAACTTTTGACTCCAGATCAAATCGAACTTGTTTCGAACTTGCTCAAGTTCGCGTGCTACCAACAATGTTTTTTTTTATAACTTGATTGACTAACAATTTTAATCATTAATCTTTGTAAATTATATTTCGAGTCAATTTATATATTTGTCATTTCCAGGTATCTTTGATTGTAACTTAAAAGCGGAAAAACGACGATAAAGATAATGTGTCATCACAGTTGCGATTAACCATCACAGTTGCGATTACCATCACTGTTGCGATACATCACTGGTCATCACATTAAGATGGTTAACGGTCTCTTTTGCGCCCAAAGATTATGTCCCATAGGATCACCCAGCTCGCCCGTGGTTGGGTAAAATATCGAATCATTAATCACATTTTTAAGCTTTTATTGGGGTTGTATGTAAATATTGAATTGTACAGTTAGTGCTAATAGTTTGATTCCATTTGAGTTCAATTTTTTTAATATATACGATGTATGGTTGTTGATACAGGGGGTGGGGATACTTGACGCAAAACCCGAGTTGAAGAATGTATTATCTGCCTTGTCCAATGAACAATGTTATTATCAATTTAAGGGAAAGGAGTTGGATACAGCGGCAGGCTATTCTAACCAAAACAATAAACGAGAGTGAATAGCAGTTACAGTTATTCAGTGGTTGCATTCATGTCACGATATTCAGTTCGTTGGATTTTGATTGTGTCAAGTACCCCCCCCCCCCCCCCCTCCCTATCTGTAGATGTTAAAACATATTATTATATAAATTTTCTTTTTTAATATTTATGTTTCATATATTCGAAGTTTAGCGAATTGTTTATTCTTAGAAAACCAACAGACTAAGAGACCGACAACAGAAAACAGAAAGACAAACAGACAGACGAACATATTAAGAGGCCGAAAGATTCATTGACATGTAGACAGACATACCTATCAACAGACTGATGGACACGGACAGACAAGTGGGCCGACAGACGGAGGGCTGTATAGACCGACCGAGAGACTGATGAACAGACAGACTGACCAACAGAGAGTCAGATCGAATGAGTGATCAGTTGACAGACATACCTATCAAAAGACAGATGGACACGGACAGGCAAGCGGGCCGACAGACGGAGTGATGTATAGACCGATCGAGTGACTGATGAACAGATAGACTGACCGACAGACAGTCAGATCGAGTGAGTGATCAGTTGACAGACATACCTATCAACAGACTGGGAGACGGACAGGCAAGCGGGCCGACTGACGGAGTGATGAATAGACCGACCGAGAGACTGATGAACAGATAGACTGACCAACAGAGAGTCAGATCGAATGAGTGATCAGTTGACAGACATACCTATCAACAGACTGATGGACACGGACAGGCAAGCGGGCTGACAGACGGAGTGATGTATAGACCGACCGAGAGAATGATGAACAGACAGACTGACCGACAGACAGTCAGATCGAATGAGTGATCAGTTGACAAGACCTACCTATCAACAGACTGGGAGACGGACAGGCAAGCGGGCCGACTGACGGAGTGATGTATAGACCGACCGAGAGACTGATGAACAGATAGACTGACCAACAGACAGTCAGATCGAATGAGTGATCAGTTGACAGACATACCTATCAATAGACTGATGGACACGGACAGGCAAGCGGGCCGACATACTGAGTGATGTATAGACCGACCGAGAGACTGATGAACAGACAGACTGACCGACAGACAGTCAGATCGAGTGAGTGATCAGTTGACAGACACACCTATCAACAGACTGATGGAGACGGACAGGCAAGTGGGCCGACAGACGGAGTGATGTATAGACCGACCGAGAGACTGATGAACAGACAGACTGACCGACAGACAGTCAGATCGAATGAGTGATCAGTTGACAGACATACCTATCAAAA
>JAUCBJ010004289.1:0-13445 GCA_032718475.1 Nemertoderma westbladi | reverse complement strand
CGATAATTTACCTAACAACTCAATCCCTACCGGAAAATCCTTGTTATCATGACTGCTACGCGTAGCAACGCGTAACACCTGCGAAGTGGGCTACCCGTAGTTCCAAAAAACCTACGATTAGTAGAGTACTGGTTCTACTTCTACCCTAAATAATCGAATGTTGAGATTCCGTTATATTATGCTACCCTTACCTTCCTCTAACGTTTACGAATGTCTTCACCCGATGACTTGTTTAACCTTCCGTAGTGATTATTATCAATTGCGTTAAAGTTTAATTGATTTGCCATTAACATTAATTTAAATTAATTAAGTTAGTAATTAATTTAGTTAATTAATGTTAATCAACATTATCATTAAAAGTCATGAATTCGGTCTTGGTAGTACTCCAACCTCATTAGCAGCCGTCTCTACTCGCATGCGTATTAGAGAGCAAGGCGATGTCATCCGCAAAGTCGGTGTCTGTAGTTGCCGGATATCTGCTACTTATTCGGTGTGAATCAAAGATCTTCTCCCGTTGTGGCCGTCCTCATTGCGTAATCCAATACATGTATGAATAGTACTGTAACATGGAGCCAATTCCATAAGCTCTTAGGATTTCCAGCAGTTTGCCTCCTTGTTGTACTCCTACTCTAATTCCATTCGTGCTATAGGATACAGTCGACTCTATCCGGTTTCTTGTTACCCCCCCCCCCCCCCCCCCCCCCCCCCCCCCCCCCACCACTATAACGCAAGAGTTAAAAATAAAGTATATAGTATATGGGGGTAGTATATAGTATATTTAAAGCTCATCTATCCCATCATAGTAGACATGTACCGTACAACAAGAGTCCCACAAGAAATGAAAACAAATAAGTTGGTGCCAGTTCCCAAGAAGGGCAACCTAACACTCTATGGTTCTTTTCGGGGAATCTCATTGATCTCGATTGCTGCAAAGCTATACAATAGGATTCTATTAAATCGCATCAGGGATCCCATTGAGAGACTGCTCCGTGGAAATCAGAATGGGTTCCGTAAAGGTCGTGGGACCATGGAGCCCATTTTGGCACTTAGAAGGATAATTGAAGAGTTATCAAAAAAGAAAGACAGGCATCTGGCTGTTATCTTTGTTGACTTCTTCAAGGCCTTTGATTCAGTCTCTCGCTCACGTATGTTCAGCATACTTTCATTATATGGGATTCGTGATGAAATTATTGCAGCAATCAGATCAGTATACGATGGTTCGACAACAGTTGTGTCTACTGTTGACGGTGACACAGAACCATTTGAAGTGTTATGGGGCGTCCTCCAAGGAGACACACTTGCACCATTCTTGTTCATTATTGTGGTTGATTATGTTCTACGCATGTCCTTAGATCATTATAATGATGATGGGGTGATGATAACTCCACCTACTGGCTCCAGAAGTCGAGGAAATCCTGCCAAGTACCTAACTGATCTAGACTTTGCTGATGACTTAGGAGTACTCTCAGAATCATTAGAGGGAGCCCAACGGCTCCTCAGCTCATTAGAACATGCTGCTTCTAGTGTTGGTCTTTTTATTAACTCCAGAAAGACCAAAATTCTGACAGTTAACTTTGAAAGTCCTCAGCAAGTCTCTGATCGGATGAGCATAAGCTCAAAGGATGGTATGCTTGAGCATGTGGACGACTTCTGTTACCTGGGATCATGGATCCGGAAGTCAGGTGAGGACCTTCGAATACGTAAGGGAAAGGCATGGGCAGCCTTGAATAGGCTTTCCAGGATTTGGAAGTCACCGAGAATTAATCGGAAACTTAAGGTCCGATTATTTAGAGCAGCAGTAGTTCCAGTACTCCTTTACGGGAGTCCATGCTGGGCTCTAACTGCTGAGGACACCAAATCTCTGGATGGCACATTCACAAGAATGCTACGCCGGGTTCATTGTGTCAAGTACAATGCACACATCTCCAACCAGACACTATATAACATTGGAGGTGTCTCATTGGTTCCCCCAAGCTTGACACTAGAACAAAATCGCCTCCGCTTTGCAGGACATTGCTTTCGCCGTGAGGACCAGCCAGTGCATAATCTTGTACTTTGGCAGCCTCATGGAGTGAATAAGCATGGTGGACAGCCCATGACTTTCTTGAGACGCATCTTAAAGGACACTGGCCTTGAAGATGCGGATGATCTAGCAAATGTCATGGGTGATAGGGAGTTGTGGCGGTGCAATTTTGTTGACAAGCCGGCACAGCATTCTTAAAAATGCAGCTGCAATGCAGCATGCCGATCCTAGTACAGTAGTATATAGTATATGGGGGTGACATACAGTACCTTAAAACAGACCGAGGACAACCAAATATCGACACCCGGCATGAAAATGCAGCCTGCCCCTTTCCCTAAACGTTTAAGGGGGGGGTACACCATTTTGGTCCAAAATATGTCGAAATTTTTTTTATGGTCTATTGCAATGCACCATTGAATGGTGTTTCCAAATCTTAAAACCGCTATTTAATAACTCTTTTAGTTTTCAAGTTATGTAAATTTCCATTTACGGAATCCTATTGAAATTACTATTACTATGTATAATGAAAGGTCGATTATCTCAAAATATTTTTTTTATGAAATTGTCAACTTCAAAACCCTACTACTTCTACAATTTTTGAGTAATTCGTCTGAAACTTCCTGTGGGTGTCTAGATAGCCACCCTGCATAAAAGTATCAGGCAACTTTTCGAAATTTTTTGTTAATAAAATTTAATACTATTTATAAAAAACCTAAAAATTTGCATAAATTTGCAGCGCCTCCTAGCGGTGCAGAATTATTTTAACAAAATTTCGCCTGATAGTTATGTTGCCCCATCTTTGATCTATCATATAAAAAAACTTTCATGTGATTAGGTTCAAAACTGTAAAAGCCTTAGGGTTTTAAGCGCAACCAAGTTTTTTTTGTTGTTAACTAGTATTAACTAATATTAAATAGCGAAAAAAAAATTTTTTCTGACCTGTCATGTAGAATAGCATCTTAGGCACCTATATGCCAAATTTTAGCCAAAATCAAACAATTTTGAAACGCTGAGAGTGATAAATCGAAGAGTTGTCCGAAAATGGTGTACCCCCCCCTTAACCTTAACGGATATCGACTATAGGTTGTCTGATGCCGGCGTTTCTACACCCACATCCACATGTGGCCGCCACATTTACGTAGCGATTTTAGCGAAATACTTATTTCCAAACGGTTTTTATGGAGATACTATATAGTACCATAATTTGATGTTGCAACAAGGAAAATTACCATATTTTAAATTGATAAATTATATTACAATCCACTAATGTACATAAAAATAAATTTCAGATTATTAACTAAAATTATGGCGAGTGCAGATAGAATGTAATTCCAATACCTAAGGAGTTGCCTGACTCCGCAATCTGTTGTATTTTTCTTGAACAACGGCTAACAATTCCTTTACTTCGGGGTCCACCTTCTTTCTCCGAGTTTTATCCGCCAGAACCACGTCGAGTCTGGTCTCAACATACGAGACCCGACCCTTCAGTTCCCTTAGCAACCGGTGTAGTTCCTCCGCTTCACTCTCGGGCACCGGTTCGAGTTTCTTCTTCCTCCGTCGCGGTTTAAACCGGCCCCATCGTCGCTCTTCCCCGAACACAAGGGGAAACCGCAGTGCGTGTTTGAGAGCCTCGATGTTCCCGTAAAGAGTTTTGGGTAGGTCTTCCACGTCATCAGCATCAGCGAATATATCATCATCAACAGCCTCCGGTTGAACCTCTTTCTTACGAACCAACTTCGATTCCAAATGATCCGACGTAGTTTCATCGATTTGCGTGAGAAACACACCCGGAGATTCGTGTTTTCCCGTTTCCGGACGTGGACTTACGTCATCGGACGTCCTATTGGTTAAACCGTCCCCGACTGTTGTATTAGAGCGCTCTGTGATTGGCGGGAGACTCCTCTGCGATGTCGGACACGATTGGCTACGGAACACGTATTTATCCGTTTTTTTATCGCCTCCGACAAGGTGTTCCGATCCCAACGACACGGCTGAGAAACTCCGAGACTCCAAATGTATAGACTCTGGAACGTGAGCAGCACCCTCTATCGGTAGTAAATGAATCGGACGTTTACGAATGGGTCTAATAAACTCCTGTATCGTACGCGACTCGCGTTGTCGCAGTTGTACCGGCGGCCGTGCGACCAACGCCTCCGGTTGTTTTCGCGATAGATTGATTCCCAGTCGACGGGTTAGGTATTTACTGAGAAGTGGAGGCTCCCCAGAGTGTCGGGTCACCAGCGGGTTTCCATGGATAAGCGCTTTAGTTAGACTTGGGAATGTCGCCAGGGACATAATGTCCTCCTCAGTCGATATGTTGTTATTCGCTAGACTTATTGTTCGCAAACTTGGGAATGGCGGTGGGAGCTCCATTCTATCTGTCACGTCTACCGTGTGTTTCATAAAATCGAACACAAGTTGGTTTTTATCTTCAATCTCGACTTCCTCGTCGAATGTCTCGAATCTTTCGGTTTGTAGCTGGGCATCCTCTAACTGGCTATCGTCAAGACTGGGTGGAGGCGGTTTCTGTAACGTCGATTCTGTCGGTTGTCTGTTAATATCCTCTTTATTGTCTGTTTCTCCATCGACTGCTGTTGCTGTTAACGATTCGCCATATTCGTCTATAGTATCTTCGGTTTGAAACCGCAATAAGTTGGTTGTCGGTTCAGCAGTTATTTCCGCGCGATTTTCGCTGCTTCGCTTAATTCTAATTTGCGGCACTGAGGATATTTCGCAGGATTCCAGATTAAGTATTTCCAGCGCCGGTAATCCCGCCAGACATGCGAAAACATTGGCATCGGACAGCGGGTTGAAGTCCAAGATAAGGACCTCCAAAGCTGGGAAACGCATTCTCTTTACTAACTCTGGATGACGCAGTTCGGTCGGTAAATGGGTCAGTTCGTTGTCTGTTAGTATGAGAACCTTAAGACTGTGTAAATCGGACAACGGAGTAATCGAGTCTGGTTGAATTCGGTTGTGAGATAAATCTAGAACCTGCAACCTCTCAAAGTGCTGCTTCGCATCTATATGAATTGTTTCCATGTTATTTAGAGGTAGTTCTAATTCCCGCAATTCTTTAAAATAACTAAAGTCTGACACATTTAAATGATTGTCTGCTGCATTAACGTAGGCAACGTTCTCGAACATAACTAAATCGTCGCCCTTCGAGGACGTAAGATTCAATCCAGCTATGTTTACCGAACATATATCGCTGGGTTCATCAACTTTACTTTGCCTCAGTAACTGAAACCCATCCAGTAACTCACCAGATTCTTCAGTTTTCCATTCCGATTTCTGTCTTTTTGTTTGTCTGCGTTTGAGCGCCGAATACGTCCAAGGTTCTCGAGATATTGTTCTCAATTTCTTCCCGTCTTCTTCCTGTCTCGCTTGTAGCCATGCGCCGCTGGTTGAACTTGCGTTTTTGCCAGTTCGTCTAGCCGGAAAACAATTAATAGGTTTTGAATTGCCATCGTCTAGCTTTATACCCAACATTATGATAAATATAATTTAGTCCGTAAATGTATCGCTCTACAACATTCGATAATGATTAGGATATAAAGAATCCTGCTACCGGTACCGGTACTACTGTAATGCAATGTGCCTTATCAAAGTCAAACATTGCCAGCAGCAAGTATTATTATTTTACCCATTACCTAGCAACGTAAAGTATCGCAACTCCACCTAGCGTTACTTTAAAGATCTTAAATTAGAGATCTTTAAAGATGCTATCTCCGTTTATAGGACTTTTTCATTCCAGGAAAAAAGTAAGCGGGAAGTACCATTTTAATCTCTTTTTCAGTTTCGCTAAATTCAACGATTCTGATAGAGTGGTCGAGTTTTCCACGAGTTTTACAACAAAATTTCCCGTATTTTTGATGAGTTTCAGTGACGTTTTTATTTCGAACAAATTGTTTTAATTAAAAATAAACATAACCATTGTTATCACTGTTTAAGTATGCACCATGACCCGTAATATAGCCTAATCATTTTCTAGTCATTTTCTGATGACATGACCCCACAAATTTTGCTACAAATCTTTATCATATTGCTTGAAATTTGAAACACAACTACTGTAGTTCAACTCACCGACATTGTCCCCATGGAGCCGAAATTTACAATTTTGCCGTCCGTAAAATTTATTTTTTAATGCGTTGTGAAATCGCCCCCTCCTATCGTGGCCATTCTTAGCATTAGTCGTAATTTTTCATATCATTATAAAGCTTATGTTGCAAAGATTGAAATATGTAACAATATCTGAATAATAGATGTAATTATGCGTTCAAAGATTGCAAGAATTATCGTTCGCTGTAGACCATCTATTATAGTATTTATTACGCCACTACATTAACTCTGTTACCATATTAATAATATTTATCTCCGCATATCTCGTGAACTATAACTGTGGCAAGATTGAGGATGAATAACATTTCCTCTGTACAGCCCTCTCTATGAAAACATCCGTAAAGAGTTTACAGGGGTAAAGTGATCTAAGCGCACCGACACCTACAGTAGGCCTACTGTTCTAAATATCAACAACCCACAAACCGCCGTATCTAAAATTGAATGCCTCTACATCGTAAAACTACTGTATCTCTACAGTAGAGCACAAACTTTTAAAACAAAACAACTAGTGAAAATTGAATCTTTTACTGTAGTAACCAAAGTATAACATTCATATTAATTAACATAACTCATTCAGTACTTGAACTTTTTCAGTTTGCTGTCTGACCCCCCGCCATACACTTATTGTATCTTTTGATCGTGTGTTTGTTTTGTATTGATTTTACTATCATGACAATTTGATGACTTATTTAGAGCAATTAATTTATTAATACTATCAAAGTATCGCTTTATTGTGTAAGATGCGATTAATTTATTTACTACTAATACTACTACAGTCGTGCGCACCCGTACTAATTATTTGCTAAATATCCTCCGTTCTGCTCTATCGTCCTTTATAGACCATATATTTACGAATATATACACATAGGTATATATATAGGTATATGTAGGGATATATGTATATACACACATAGGTATATATATAGGTATAGGTATATGTAGGGATATATGTATATACACACATAGGTATATATATAATTTCGTGATTGCAATAATTACAATTGGCTATATTCAATTGCAATCAGTGATAATAGAAAAATTCAAACGTCAATATTATAGACGTTAATCTATTAAATTTTATTGCTATTTAAGTTGTTCTTATCTAAATAAAAACTTTCTACAGAACATCAATAAAAGATTTAATTAAATCTATATATGTTTTAAAATATAGGCGTGGGATTTTTCCTAACATCTATAATTATCAATGAAACTTAAAATAGTTTTCATATTCGGAAACTGTAGATGAGGACATCTCAAATAATATCCAGATTAGATTTTAAAAACGTTAATAAATCGCTCTGGCGGGGGGGGGGGGGGGGGGGGGTAATCTACGGCAAAATATCTCTAACATCTAAGAGAGAACGTCTAACTATCATCTAACATCTAAGAAAGAACGTCTAACTATCATCTAACATCTAAGAAAGAACGTCTAACTATCATCTAACATCTAAGAGAGACAATCTAACTATCATCTAACATCTTAGAAAGAACGTCTAACTATCATCTAACATCTAAGAGAGAACGTCTAACATCTAAGAAAGAACGTCTAACTATCATCTAACATCTAAGAAAGAACGTCTAACTATCATCTAACATCTAAGAAAGAACGTCTAACTATCATCTAACATCTAAGAGAGAACGTCTAACTATCATCTAACATCTAAGATAGAACATCTAACTATCATGTAACATCTAAGAAAGAACGTCTAACTATCATCTAACATCTAAGAAAGAACGTCTAACTATCATCTAACATCTACGAGAGACAATCTAACTATCATCTAACATCTTAGAAAGAACGTCTAACTATCATCTAACATGTAAGAGAGAACGTCTAACTATCATCTAACATCTAAGAGAGAACGTCTAACTATCATCTAACATCTAAGAAAGAACGTCTAACTATCATCTAACATCTAAGAGAGAACATCTAACTATCATGTAACATCTAAGAAAGAACGTCTAACTATCATCTAACATCTACGAGAGACAATCTAACTATCATCTAACATCTTAGAAAGAACGTCTAACCATCATCTAACATGTAAGAGAGAACGTCTAACTATCATCTAACATCTAAGAGAGAACGTCTAACTATCATCTAACATCTAAGAAAGAACGTCTAACTATCATCTAACATCTAAGAGAGAACATCTAACTATCATGTAACATCTAAGAAAGAACGTCTAACTATCATCTAACATCTACGAGAGACAATCTAACTATCATCTAACATCTTAGAAAGAACGTCTAACCATCATCTAACATGTAAGAGAGAACGTCTAACTATCATCTAACATCTAAGAGAGAACGTCTAACTATCATCTAACATCTAAGAAAGAACGTCTAACTATCATCTAACATCTAAGAGAGAACGTCTAACTATCATCTAACATCTAAAAGAGAACATCTAACTATCATGTAACATCTAAGAAAGAACGTCTAACTATCATCTAACATCTAAGAAAGAACGTCTAACTATCATCTAACATCTAAGAAAGAACGTCTAACTATCATCTAACATCTACGAGAGACAATCTAACCATCATCTAACATGTAAGAGAGAACGCCCTAACTATCATCTAACATCTAAGAAAGAACGTCTAACTATCATCTAACATCTAAGAAAGAACGTCTAACTATCATCTAACATCTACGAAAGACAATCTAACTATCATCTAACATGTAAGAGAGAACGCCCTAACTATCATCTAACATCTAAGAGAGAACGTCTAAAATCTAAGAAAGAACATCTAACTATCATCTAACATCTAACATCTAAGAGAGAACATCTAACTATCATCTAACATATAAGAGAGAACGCCCTAACTATCATCTAACATCTAAGAAAGAACGTCTAACTATCATCTAACATGTAAGAGAGAACGCCCTAACTATCATCTAACATCTAAGAGAGAACGTCTAAAATCTAAGAAAGAACATCTAACTATCATCTAACATCTAAGAGAGAACGCCCTAACTATCATCTAACATCTAAGAGAGAACATCTAACTATCATCTAACATATAAGAAAGAACGTCTAACTATCATCTAACATCTAAGAGAGAACGTATAACTATCATCTAACATCTAAGATAGAACATCTAAGAGAGAACATCTAACTATCATCTAACATATAAGAGAGAACGTCTAACTATCATCTAACATCTAAGAGAGAACGTCTAACTATCATCTAACATCTTAGAAAGAACGTCTAACTATCATCTAACATCTAAGATAGAACATCTAAGAGAGAACATCTAACTATCATCTAACATATAAGAGAGAACGTCTAACTATCATCTAACATCTAAGAGAGAACGTCTAACTATCATCTAAGAGAGAACGTATAACATCTAAGAGAGAACGTCTAACTATCATCTAACATCTAAAAGAGAACATCTAAGAGAGAACATCTAACTATCATCTAACATATAAGAGAGAACGTCTAACTATCATCTAACATCTAAGAGAGAACATCTAACTATCATCTAACATCTAAGAAAGAACGTCTAACTCTCATCTAACAACAAAGAAAGAACGTCTAACTATCATCTAACATCTAAGAGAGAACGTCTAACTATCATCTAACATCTAAAAGAGAACATCTAAGAGAGAACATCTAACTATCATCTAACATATAAGAGAGAACGTCTAACTATCATCTAACATCTAAGAGAGAACATCTAACTATCATCTAACATCTAAGAGAGAACGTCTAACTATCATCTAACATCTAAAAGAGAACATCTAAGAGAGAACATCTAACTATCATCTAACATATAAGAGAGAACGTCTAACTATCATCTAACATCTAAGAAAGAACGTCTAACTATCATCTAACATCAAAGAAAGAACGTCTAATTATCATCTAACATCTAAGAAAGAACGTCTAACTATCATCTAACATCTAAGAGAGAACGTCTAACATCTAAGAGAGAACATCTAACTATCATCTAACATCTAACATCTAAGAGAGAACATCTAACTATCATATAACATCTAAGAAAGAACGTCTAACTATCATCTAACATCTAAGAAAGAACGTCTAACTATCATCTAACATCTAAGAGAGAACGTCTAACTATCATCTAACATCTAAGAGAGAACGTCTAACTATCATCTAACATCTAAGAGAGAACGTCTAACTATCATCTAACATCAAAGAAAGAACGTCTAACTATCATCTAACATCTAAGAAAGAACGTCTAACTATCATCTAACATCTAAGAGAGAACGTCTAACATCTAAGAGAGAACATCTAACTATCATCTAACATCTAACATCTAAGAGAGAACATCTAACTATCATATAACATCTAAGAAAGAACGTTTAACTATCATCTAACATCTAAGAGAGACAATCTAACTATCATCTAACATCTTAGAAAGAACGTCTAACTATCATCTAACATCTAAGAGAGAACATCTAACATCTAAGAGAGAACATCTAACATCTAAGAGGTAACATCTAACTATCATCTAACATCTAACATCTAAGAGAGAACATCTAACTATCATCTAACATCTAAGAAAGAACGTCTAACTATCATCTAACATCTAAGAGAGAACGTATAACATCTAAGAGAGAACATTTAACTATCATCTAACATCTAAGAAAGAACGTCTAACTATCATCTAACATATAAGAAAGAACGTCTAACTATCATCTAACATCTAAGAGAGAACGTCTAACATCTAAGAGAAGAAATCTAACTATCATCTAACATCTAAGAGAGACAGTCTAACTATCATCTAACATCTAAGAAAGAACGTCTAACTATCATCTAACATCTAAGAGAGAACGTCTAACTATCATCTAACATCTAAAAGAGAACATCTAAGAGAGAACATCTAACTATCATCTAACATATAAGAGAGAACATCTAACTATCATCTAACATATAAGAGAGAACGTCTAACTATCATCTAACATCTAAGAGAGAACATCTAACTATCATCTAACATCTAAGAAAGAACGTCTAACTCTCATCTAACATCAAAGAAAGAACGTCTAACTATCATCTAACATCTAAGAGAGAACATCTAACCATCATCTAACATCTAAGAAAGAACGTCTAACTCTCATCTAACATCAAAGAAAGAACGTCTAACTATCATCTAACATCTAAGAGAGAACGTCTAACTATCATCTAACATATAAGAAAGAACGTCTAACTATCATCTAACATATAAGAAAGAACGTCTAACTATCATCTAACATCTAAGAAAGAACGTCTAACTATCATCTAACATCTACGAGAGACAATCTAACCATCATCTAACATCTAAAAGAGAACATCTAACTATCATCTAACATATAAGAGAGAACGCCCTAACTATCATCTAACATCTAAGAAAGAACGTCTAACTATCATCTAACATCTAAGAAAGAACGTCTAACTATCATCTAACATCTACGAGAGACAATCTAACTATCATCTAACATGTAAGAGAGAACGCCCTAACTATCATCTAACATCTAAGAGAGAACGTCTAAAATCTAAGAAAGAACATCTAACTATCATCTAACATCTAAGAGAGAACGTCTAACTATCATCTAACATCTAAGATAGAACATCTAAGAGAGAACATCTAACTATCATCTAACATATAAGAGAGAACGTCTAACTATCATCTAACATCTAAGAGAGAACGTCTAACTATCATCTAACATCTTAGAAAGAACGTCTAACTATCATCTAACATCTAAGATAGAACATCTAAGAGAGAACATCTAACTATCATCTAACATATAAGAGAGAACGTCTAACTATCATCTAACATCTAAGAGAGAACGTCTAACTATCATCTAACATCTAAGAGAGAACGTATAACATCTAAGAGAGAACGTCTAACTATCATCTAACATCTAAAAGAGAACATCTAAGAGAGAACATCTAACTATCATCTAACATATAAGAGAGAACGTCTAACTATCATCTAACATCTAAGAGAGAACATCTAACTATCATCTAACATCTAAGAAAGAACGTCTAACTCTCATCTAACATCAAAGAAAGAACGTCTAACTATCATCTAACATCTAAAAGAGAACATCTAAGAGAGAACATCTAACTATCATCTAACATATAAGAGAGAACGTCTAACTATCATCTAACATCTAAGAGAGAACGTCTAACTCTCATCTAACATCTAAAAGAGAACATCTAAGAGAGAACATCTAACTATCATCTAACATCTAAGAGAGAACGTCTAACTATCATCTAACATCTAAGAGAGAACGTCTAACTATCATCTAACATCTAAAAGAGAACATCTAAGAGAGAACATCTAACTATCATCTAACATATAAGAGAGAACGTCTAACTATCATCTAACATCTAAGAGAGAACGTCTAACTATCATCTAACATCTAAGAGAGAACATCTAACTATCATCTAACATCTAAGAAAGAACGTCTAACTCTCATCTAACATCAAAGAAAGAACGTCTAACTATCATCTAACATATAAGAAAGAACGTCTAACTATCATCTAACATCTAAGAAAGAACGTCTAACTATCATCTAACATCTAAGAGAGAACGTCTAACTATCAACTAACATCTAAGAGAGAACGTCTAACTATCAACTAACATCTAAGAGAGAACGTCTAACTCTCATCTAACATCTAAAAGAGAACATCTAAGAGAGAACATCTAACTATCATCTAACATCTAAGAGAGAACGTCTAACTATCATCTAACATCTAAGAGAGAACGTCTAACTATCATCTAACATCTTAGAAAGAACGTCTAACTATCATCTAACATCTAAGAGAGAACGTCTAACTATCAACTAACATCTAAGAGAGAACGTCTAACTCTCATCTAACATCTAAAAGAGAACATCTAAGAGAGAACATCTAACTATCATCTAACATCTAAGAGAGAACGTCTAACTATCATCTAACATCTAAGAGAGAACGTCTAACTATCATCTAACATCTAAAAGAGAACATCTAAGAGAGAACATCTAACTATCATCTAACATATAAGAGAGAACGTCTAACTATCATCTAACATCTAAGAGAGAACGTCTAACTCTCATCTAACATCAAAGAAAGAACGTCTAACTATCATCTAACATCTAAGAGAGAACGTCTAACTATCATCTAACATCTAAAAGAGAACATCTAAGAGAGAACATCTAACTATCATCTAACATATAAGAGAGAACGTCTAACTATCATCTAACATCTAAGAGAGAACGTCTAACTATCATCTAACATCTAAAAGAGAACATCTAAGAGAGAACATCTAACTATCATCTAACATATAAGAGAGAACATCTAACTATC
>JAUCBJ010004288.1:0-22622 GCA_032718475.1 Nemertoderma westbladi | reverse complement strand
CAACATCCAGTATTGAACATGAACAATATATTACTGGTACTGATTCCAGTATTAAACAATATCCTAGTGGCGCATCCAATGTTAAACAATATCCTAGTGGCACATCCAATGTTAAACAATATCCTAGTGCAACATCCAATGTTAAACAATATCCTAGTGGCACATCCAATGTTAAACACTATCCTAGTGGCACATCCAATGTTAAACAATATCCTAGTGGCACATCCAATGTTAAACAATATCCTAGTGGCACATCCAATATTAAACAATATCCTAGTGGCACATCCAATGTTAAACAATATCCTAGTGGCACATCCAATATTAAACAATGTAATAGTGGCTCAGGTTACATCGTTAAACAATATCCTAGTGGCTCAGGTTCCAGCGTTAAACACATTCCTAGTGGCTCAAGTTACAACGTCAAAGAATGCAATAGTGGCCTAGGTTCCAAAATTAAACCAAAGCGTAGTAACACAGCTTCCAATGCTGAACCACTAAAAATGTCCTTAACTCGTTCCTCCATTTCACCTCCAATACCAAGCAATGGGCCATGTGAACAATCCTCGTCTTCAGATCATTCACTACCATCATTACCTTACAAACCAGAATCAACTATAGATTTTCAATTATCGCCATCTTCTGCACCTTCACCTGTACCGACAGTACCAACAAAGACACGAAGCGGAGTAATGCTATCTTACGAATCGTCAATATCCAATTCTGAGGCCCGTATCAATCCATCACATGTTGATCAATTTCCGGATACTTTTCCATCTCAAGTTACTGAGCCGAGCGGAATATTATCAACAAGTACCTCTTGGGTTGAGATGGCGGAAAAACCCTTAAAAGACGGGCTACCATCCAATAGGGATAGAGATGGGTTAAGTGCCAACCAATCGGATGGATGTCTCCAACGGGGGAGGGATGTGGGAGGTGCGGGTAGGGTAGAGCGTTCACAAGTTATTATGAACAATCTTCGTTCTCTTGGAAAATCGAAATATGGGTTGAAAGTTGATAGCGAAACGCTGAGAAGAACGTTCGAAATTACGTCGCGTATAGAATCTATGGATAGGTTGTTATGTGATATTGAGAAAAGCTGTCAAGATGTCTTAAGGGGATGGATTAAGTTAACAGAGAATAATACTTTTAGGGAAGAGACCACTGTAACCAAAGAATCTCAAAATATGGCTTTGTCCTCAGAGAAATATAAAAATGAAACAATAGAAAGCAATAACAACAATCGAACTTGGAGTGAAGTTAAGACTATGACAACTAGCACCATTAAACATACTCCCGAAAGTCCTGTACAGACTCATCGCTTAAGAAGTTCAACTTCACGTATCCGAAGACGAACTGACATCGACGATGAAAACCATCTGCCTTCCGGCGACTGGATGTCGCTGTTCTATAGCGGGTTTCCCGTCGCAGCATCGTTGGTGTTTCTTTTCGCAGTGATTTATTGGCTATACGATGTATTTGATTGCGAGTTGTACGGTTGCGTGGATTGTTATCGTGGCGTTGTCCGGATGATGTACGGAGTCCGGGCGAATGATTTCGATACGCCCGTGGAAAGCGCGATTAATATGTAAACCATAGCTTTGCTTTATGTTTCTGCAAAACATAAATATAATTATATTATATTCAATTTTGATAACTGAAATAATAACCAAATAATTACTAGTGTAAGTCCTATGTCACATACAATAAAACACAATAGAACATAAAACTTAATTTTAATTTAGAAAAATTAAGATGTAAAAAAGCAATTTAACTAATCCGAATAATATAACTATTAACATGAAAATGAACAAATTATCTGATCGGAGAACGTATAAGTCACCAAACACCGGACCTATGGATTTATTAACATACTTTTGTTAAAAAAAAACACCTTTTTCGTCTGCGAGTTTAGTAAAAAAAAACGAGGGTCATAACGAACGCTATAAAATTCCTATTTACTTAGTCAAAAGTATGTTTGTAATTTTCTCCACTTCTATCAATTTCTTAAATAGTAAAATTTATTAGGTTCCACAACGAGAACAGTATTATTATTCACATTAACTATTATACAATATCTTAGTACCTGACCTACTGTACAGTACAGTATATCCATACTGTTCAGTGTTTGACCTTCTTATCCGAATCTTCTAATTCTTGTCATAATAGAGAAATTCAAAGTTCTTCAAATAATCGTTTTCACACGCGTTTTTGTATATGTTTATGCCAAAAATTAGAGATTTGTATAATGCATTTTTACTGCGGTTAGTTCAATAATTTTCTCAATGCTTCGCTTCATAACCATTTTAGTATAACTGCCTCAGTATTGATGAAACACTATAGAACATAGCTGTTTCCCTGACAGGTGTGCAAAAAAGTTTGTCTTTCACTGGACCTATGACATTTTCTACAACTGTAAAAAGTTGAAGTAGAGAAAATAATATAAATTACTGTATTATTATATAGTAGGCCACTATAGGGAAAGAGTTTTATGATGATAAAACATCTGGCTGTTTCCTGACCGAGACCCGGTGTACTAGGCTGAGATAACTCCCTCTTGATATGACTCCACAGTTATATCAGCCTAGGCTGAGACCACTCCTCAGTCGTATCAGCCTAGACTGAGACCACTAGCCTGGGATCACTTCCCAGTTATCTCAGCCTAGGCTGAGCACACTCCCCTTAGGCTGTGCTGACTCACCTTAGGCTGAAAAGACTCCCGTAATTGAGTTATAATTCATATCCCCACCTGTGTTATTTTCGTATATTGCAAAAATAAAAATGTAACCTATGTTATTGAGTTAACGTTTATTGTTTTGGTTAGAAAAGCCCGCCACTGAAACCTGCTTCATTTCCGATAATTAAGAAATCTAGGGAGAAAACTAGGGAGTGTTCTCAACCTAGGCTGAGAAGACTGGGGAGTCAATTTGGTGGGGAGTTATCTCAGCCTGTTACACCGGCCCTGGTCTGGTAGTGGTGTCCCAAGGCTCGCTTCTCTATGTGGCTCGCTCCCACGCCCACCCCACCGCACTCATTATTCTACTTTCTATCAAAGTGGGAATTTTAAAACTGAATTAACTCGACTGACTGACTGAAGCTCAGACCGATTGATTATTATATGTTTTTATCAAGGACTACGGGTGACTACAAAACAAAGACCAACGCAGGTCTTAATTGGGTCTTTGGTCACCTCCTCCAGTCCTTATGTGACTCACCCACACTGCCACACATACTGCAGAAACAGGGTTTAATGCCTGAGTGTGATGAAAATAGTCAACCTAGTTTAGACCCATCGGTTATCGTTCATATGCGTACCGATGGTGTTACAGTGGTGGTGTTTTCTAACCAAAACAATAAACTAATCTCCATTACTTAATTAACGGAAAGGAGCAGGTTACAGTGGTGGGCTTTTCTAACCAAAACAATAAACATTATCTCAATGTATCTCAATGGTATTTCATACTTATAGTCTTATTTTTGCAATACGAAAATACCATCGGTACGGATATGAACTATAACTGACCCATCCATCATTCATTAGGCCTACTATTTATTATGTACTGATGTACCGGTGCTACTTACACTTACAGTACCGGTACTACCAACACTATATGATTGATTACTGGAATATAGATTAATCTCTATCCAGCTATCTACTCTTCTCTTACAGTCTTAATAGGTTGATTCTCTAATAATATAGGGTATACTATCAGAACGAAATACATCTAATATTCTCCTTCAACTGTTTATTGGTGATTTATATTAATTGTTTAATGAATCCTGGTGCGGGTTCCGCAACTGAACCCCCTTCCTCCATCGATGAAGGACTATGGAACGCTGAGACGGAGGTAGCCCTGTTTACGGCGATGATGGGCCTAAAACCCGTGGGGCCCAACAGACACTTCCAGATGGCGCTAATCTGGTCGAACTTCGTTAAGCTGACGGGCCGTACGGATGTGCCTGCCGAGGAATTATGGCGACATATCGGAAGTTTATACGACCTACAGATTCTCGAGGATATGGAGTTTAGTTTCCCGACGCCTTCCGACGGCTGCGTCGAGTTTGTTCTTCCCGACGACGTCGCCGTACTGAAGGAGGAGGAAGGAAGTTGTATCAGCGACTCTCGGGAGTCGAGGGACTCGGAATCGGCATCGTCCCGGTTCACCGACGGGAGTCGGTCCTCGACGCCGAGTCTATCCGGGACCGGAAGCGCCCGGAAGAAACTCCCAAAGTCGGTGGATAATCGGCACAGAAACAGATAACACAGAGTTGAGTCCTAGTGATTCCTAAATATATTGACATTAATAATACAAGGAACATCATACTGTCAATATTTTATCATAATAACATTATTAATAAACAATAATAGGCCTAGTTCATTATTACTTACTGGTTTATGTTTTCTATTACTGAGAAGTTTAAACTAAACCCTTTTAAGTCACCTTCGCAACACCTCTCTCGCAAGTAAACCTTAACTGCCGAGGCACCCCTCCCCCCCCCCCCAGCCCCCCTCCCCTCCCGTATTTGTATGTACTCTGGAGTCCCGAATAATAATAATAATGTTGGGCCCATTTGAAGTATACCAGACTTTCTGCAGTTATATTTCACTTTGCAGTTCTTGTGAAGTTCTTGTGAGTCCATGTGAAGAATACCAGGTTTTCACCAAAAACACATGTTACTGAAAGGCTGAATCTAACCAAAACAATAAACGAATAAGTATCTATAAAGGTTATAAGACAGCAATAATAAAATATAAAACACTTAAATAATTTAAATTTAAAAAAATAAAAATTGTATAACTGCCGAGGCAACCCCCCCCCCCCCCCCCCCCCAACATACCTCTCTCCTCCCGTATTTGTATGTACTCGTACTCGTACTGAGGTGTCTGTATGACCTGGTTTCTAATTACTCCCCAATTCAAAAACTGCCTTTATGTCTGGTCAGTTTTATTGACAGTTTATTTAGTCTTGAAATAGGAAAAAGATCTCCTTTAGGTAATTTATTTTTCGAATGTATTATTGTATTTTAAAAATTGACTTACCGGCTGCTAGCAGATTTTTTTTTTCAAAATGTTCACTGTGAATAGTTTTTAAACGGTTTGAAAAGATTTCGAAAATCTAAATTTTGTTTAGGAAATCAAATTAATATGCCCAATAGCAATATTAGGCAATGCAATACTGCTGTTGTATTGCTTGTTTTCTACTTTATTCAACTAAGGCCATTTATTGGGAAGGAGTACTCCACACCATTGGTGATGGTCACAGTAGAAAGAAGGGACAACGAAAAAAATACAATTTGAGATAAATGCTTTGAAAGTTTTTGTTGTTGAAATTCCATTAAATGTTTATATTTTTCTTGTTCCTTTAAGAACTGGAGGGAAATTTGATTCAAATTATTATCACGATGCTAAATTAACTTTTCTACTTCAGTAGCAATGTATTCTGTTGGCAGATTATTGGTAATTTTATTAGGCAGTGATTTTTTATGTCCTTTTATTTGACTTTGTTTGTCATTTTTTTTTTCGAATTGTGCATAATGACTTTTGTTGTCCTTTTAATGACTTTTATTGTCCTTTTAATGACTTTATGTATGTATTTCTTCAAACTGTCAGACTGCTGATTTCTGGACTGTCAGACAGTTGATTTCACTATGCCTGTGCCAAAACATTCCATGATTCCATGATTTATAGACTATGAGATAGATTTCCATATGCGCCTGTGGTAAAAAGACTCTATATTTAATAGTTTGTGGTTGTTGTCGATAATCGATTACCACATGACGTAGCAAAACACTCATTTTATAGCCAAAAACAATTACCAATTGATGGAAAGGAGCAGGTTAAGGCCGAGTTTTCTAACCAAATCAATAAACAGTCACTTTACCAAATCAGGGAAAGGAGCAGGTTACAGAGACGGGATTTTCTAACCAAAACAATAAACGATCACTTAACTAATTGAGGGAAAGGAGCAGGTTACAGAGGCGGGATAATAAACGATCACTTAACTTATTGAGGGAAAGGAGCAGGTTACAGAGGCGGGATTTTCTAACCAAAACAATAAACGATCATTTAACTAATTGAGGGAAAGGGACAGGTTACAGAGGCGGAATTTTCTAACCAAAACAATAAACGATCACTTAACTAATTGAGGAAAAGGAGCAGGTTACAGAGGCGGGATTTCCTAACCAAAACAATAAACGATCATTTAACTAATTGAGGGAAAGGGGCAGGTTACAGAGGCGGGACTTTCTAACCAAAACAATAAACGGTCACTTTACCAATTCAGGGAAAGGAGCAGGTTACAGAGGCGGGATTTTCTAACCAAAACAATAAACGATCATTTAACTAATTGAGGGAAAGGGGCAGGTTACAGAGGCGGGATTTTCTAACCAAAACAATAAACGATCATTTAACTAATTGAGGGAAAGGAGCAGGTTACAGAGATGATAAAACTAATACAGTAATAGGCCTAAATTATGTGAAAGGTATATCCACATTTTCCACAATCCTGCAATCCAGTTTGGCCTATCAATTATTTAAAATTTATTAGGTAGGCCTACCTAATAAAATATAATACAACCGGTAGGCCTACCATTACCGTATTTAAATGGTAGGCTACACAGTAGGCCTATAGCAGTACCGGTGCCGGTACCGGTACTAAAATACAGAAATACCTGCTTTATACCTACATCTGTACATACAATACAGCAAAATAGTGCTATATATACTAATACCGGTACTGATAGCCTGAGAGAACAGCAGTAGAGAAACCGGTAGCATGGAACCTAACATTAGACTTTTGGAGTACATAAAAAATCAAAAAAAAGGACAAAAAAAGGATTTAAACGGACAATAAAAATTATTGCGATTTTATTATGTCATAATTATTACTTAAACGGCTTTCTAAATAAGAAAAAAAAACCTTCATTATTTTGGCGCATGTAGATGCATTTTTATTATAAATAGCCATTTTCATTCACCCAGGCCGTGTTGAATGCCCAAGGTTCCCGGTAGAATACCACCCAGTCGCACTTGGTCCCTTTCTACTATGCCCGACTCACTCTCAGCTAGCTGTACCTAATTAACACTCAACCATTGTTTTCCATATGTTTCCTTGAAAAGTGCTCAAAAAGACTTCAAATTACGGGAATGAATGTCAGTGAAACACCCCTAGACTGTAACGATTGTGTACAGTCTATGTCAATCTACATAAAAACAATACCACAAATGAGTTTATTTGATATTATAGGAGTTGGTACAAATGAAGTTGATGGAGATGAATCAGATTTAGAGATTTGAGGGTTCGATTTTGTTGAATGAACGCAACAAATAAATAAAAATTAATTATTGCTAATAACTGAATGTTAAATTATGATTTATAGGTTGTTTTTATTTCAGTCTCTGTAAAGTAGAATTTATACTATTAAATTTGTTGTTTTCAAGTTCTAGTTTTAGAAATATTTCTAAACAAGTTTAAAAAATTTAGTAATCACGATTTTTATTTATAAATTTCGTGCTACTGCTACTAGGTCGAGCGAGCTCGGGCAGTGGAAATGGGTGGCTGTTGTCGCTGTTGCGTTTCTCCCAAGTTCAGTATCCCTTTCAAGTTGATCTATATGTTATGACTGGTCGTCCACGATTACGCTTTCCATGAGTTGGTTGCCAGAAAAGTAGATCTGGTATGACCTCGTCTTTACTTCGCCAGCAGTGCCCACTGAATCTTAATCTGCGTTCACGGAGGGTGGTTGATACATGTGGTATTGTACCATAAAGCTCGGCGTTTGTCATGTGTTGTCTCCAGCTGATGTTTAGGGCTGCCCTTAGTAGTCTTGTGCAGCAACCATCAATTCGTTGTTCAAGTGATTTAGTCAGTGTCCAGGTCTCACCCCCGTATAAAAATACACTTTCCACTGTGGCTCGAAAGAACGTAGTGTTCAGGTGCCTGGAGAGATCTGATTTCCATATGGTATCTATATTTTCATGCTAATAAGCCACCTATTTATTGATTGATTGATTTACCTAATTTATTATATTATTATTAAAGATTTACATAGTGATTAGTACGTATAGCGAGAAATGAAACTATATTGCATCACCATGAAGGGGTTGGTTGCCCCCGATAAATATATAATTAATAGACAATCTAAAAACATTAAATGCAGCTAGATGAGTAATTAAAATAAATTAAATATAATATATTACGATAAATAAATATAACAAAATATAAGCAATAAATTGTTGCTGAAAGTGTCTAAGATATTTTAGTTAAATTTGCGCGTTGTAAACTCGCTAGGGGGCGACCCCGTCACGTTATCGTGTAACCATTTTAATAATAATAATAATATTCGCTCTACGGTTTTCTGAATAATATAATACTTGTCATTGATTGTCTAATACACTGGTGTTCAAACGGGATTACACGTTTAGGGATTTCCGGGACCGGGATTTATCACTCTCGGTATCCCGTTTTTCGGAAAATTAGAAAATTAATTTTTGTTACCGTAGGCCGGTTGCTTGATCAACACTAATATAATTTTCCCGTGCATCCAGGATCTAATTTATTTATTTACCTGCACCCCTTTTAGGATCTACTGCCTGGAGGCATTGCTACCGCGTTCTCGGCACCCCTCACATCTCCAGGGTTCATGACAACCGGCTCCTTTCCTATAAACCCCCAGCCCCTCCTACACCCAGTGAGTGGCGGTCAGCCACTCATTCATCCCGTAGGTGGCGGCCAGCCACTCCTACAACCGGCAGGGCAGGTTTTAATGAATCAGCCTAGAATGATGAGTACTCCGCCGGCCGTTGGGGGCGTTCAAAAAACTATACAGATGCAGGTGAGTAGTGCAGACTATACAGACCTATTTACTTTAATGGAAATTGTCTACCTAACTTCCGGATCTATATGACCCAAGTAGTAGAAGTAGAAGCTCATACGATCAGACATTTCCTGAGGGCTGTCGAAGTTAATTAGTCGAGGCGAATAAAACAGAACCTTAAGGTTCGATTATTTATGGCAGCAGTAGAACCAGTACTCCTATATGGTAGTCCATGCTGGGCTCTAACTGCTGAGGATACCAAATCTCTGGATGGCACATTCACAAGAATGCTGCGCCGGGTTCATTGTGTCGAGTACAATGGACACATCTCCAATCAGACTATTTAACATTGGAGGATTTCCATTAATCTCCCCTTGCTTGACACTACAACAAAGCCGCCTCCGCTTTGTAGGACAAAGCCGCCTCCGCTTTGTAGGACATTGCTTTCGCCGTGAGGACCAGCCAGTACATAATCTTGTACTTTGGCAGCCTCATGGAGTGAATAAGCATGGTGGACAGCCCATGACTTTCTTGAGACGCACCTTAAAGTACACTGGCCTTGAAGATGCGGATGATCTAGCAAATGGCGGCGGAATTTTTTCGACAAGCCGGCACAGCATTCTTAATATATATGTTATATGTAATATATATTATATGTAATAATGCAGCTGTAATTTAGCATGCCGATCGTAGTAGTAGTAGTCGAAGTTAACAATCAACATGTTGTGTTCATGAAGGTATCAAAAAGACCAATACTAGAAGCAGCCTGTTCTAATGAGCTGATAAGCCGTTCGGCTCCCTCTAGTGATTCTGTGAGTACTGCTATGTCATCAGCAAAGACTTAATCTATTAGGTGCTTGGCTGGATTTCCTCTGTACTACACCATGTCCTGGAATACAGTGCCGTAACTTCACTTTCAATCTTTAACTACACAATCCTTGAAAAGGGTGTTTCCGACGATGTTGCACCAGTCGTACTGCAGTTATTCTTCAACCTTATACTAATTTCTTGGAAGCAATGAGGGAAAGCTGGCCAAATAGGATTTTAATCCTATTGATCCTATAGATGGTTCTTTTCGGGGAATCTCATTGATCTCGATTGCTGCAAAGCTATACAATAGGATTCTATTAAATCGCATCAGGGATCCCATTGAGAGACTGCTCCGTGGAAATCAGAATGGGTTCCGTAAAGGTCGTGGGACCATGGAGCCCATTTTGGCACTTAGAAGGATAATTGAAGAGTTATCAAAAAAGAAAGACAGGCATCTGGCTGTTATCTTTGTTGACTTCTTCAAGGCCTTTGATTCAGTCTCTCGCTCACGTATGTTCAGCATACTTTCATTATATGGGATTCCTGATGAAATTATTGCAGCAATCAGATCAGTATACGATGGTTCGACAACATTTGTGTCTACTGTTGACGGTGACACAGAACCATTTGAAGTGTTATGGGGCGTCCTCCAAGGAGACACACTTGCACCATTCTTGTTCATTCTTGTGGTTGACTATGTTCTACGCATGTCCTTAGATCATTATAATGATGATGGGGTGATGATAACTCCACCTACTGGCTCCAGAAGTCGAGGAAATCCTGCCAAGTACCTAACTGATCTAGACTTTGCTGATGACTTAGGAGTACTCTCAGAATCATTAGAGGGAGCCCAACGGCTCCTCAGCTCATTAGAACATGCTGCTTCTAATGTTGGTCTTTTTATTAACTCCAGAAAGACCAAAATTCTGACAGTTAACTTTGAAAGTCCTCAGCAAGTCTCTGATCGGATGAGCATAAGCTCAAAGGATGGTATGCTTGAGCATGTGGACGACTTCTGTTACCTGGGATCATGGATCCGGAAGTCAGGTGAGGACCTTCGAATACGTAAGGGAAAGGCATGGGCAGCCTTGAATAGGCTTTCCAGGATTTGGAAGTCACCGAGAATTAATCGGAAACTTAAGGTCCGATTATTTAGAGCAGCAGTAGTTCCAGTACTCCTCTACGGGAGTCCATGCTGGGCTCTAACTGCTGAGGACACCAAATCTCTGGATGGCACATTCACAAGAATGCTACGCCGGGTACATTGTGTCAAGTACAATGCACACATCTCCAACCAGACACTATATAACATTGGAGGTGTCTCATTGGTTCCCCCAAGCTTGACACTAGAACAAAATCGCCTCCGCTTTGCAGGACATTGCTTTCGCCGTGAGGACCAGCCAGTGCATAATCTTGTACTTTGGCAGCCTCAGGAGTGAATAAGCATGGTGGACAGCCCATGACTTTCTTGAGACGCATCTTAAAGGACACTGGCCTTAAAGATGCGGATGATCTAGCAAATGTCATGGGTGATAGGGAGTTGTGGCGGTGCAATTTTGTTGACAAGCCGGCACAGCATTCTTAAAAATGCAGCTGCAATGCAGCATGCCGATACTAGTAGTAGTGCACCAGTCGTACTGCAGTTATTCTTCAACCTTATACTAATTTGTTGGAAGCAATGAGGGAAAGCTGGCCAAATAGGATTCCAAGTATAAAAATGTTCCAGAATATTGTGTATTTATTAAATATAATAAATGGCGTGCAGGGGAAGCTAATACATGCAACATTCGAATGCGCATAACTCACCTATTTCCCAACCAAATTCAAATATTTTTGCATATCTGAAATCCTTGTACGGCCATATAATTTTGGAATCAAAACCAAAATTACGACAATAAATTTGGATCCCAAGCAGATAATAGATTGTCATTGTCTATTTAGTGGCCTAGTACCTTTGGTCATGTACATAGAAGTATTCGGCTCTTTTTGTTGATTTTTTAGGGAACACCGCAAGTTGTAACAACGGTGATCGATGGTGTAACCCGTACCCTTACTGTGGTGAAGGCGTCACCTTCGACTGTAGCACCTGGAAGTAACCGACCAATCATGATACAGAAGCCAATAGCATCACCGATAATTACGTCACAAGCACCTCTTCAAACACCGGCAACTAAAACTCAGATAATATTAGTGAAACCAGGCCAGTCAATGCAGTCAATCCAACAACAGATACAACAGCTACAAGCTAAGGGTGCCATTCAACCCGGTACAATAGTGAAAGTAAGTGTCTTATTGATTACTTATTGATAAACACACATTGAGGGTTTATATTTATGGGCATTGGAAAGTTTGCACCTTATGTTGAGTAACCTGGCGTCTAATGGCGCGACAATAAATTATATCATTGTATGTTTTTGTTATTTTCCTAGGTTGTCAGTACTACAGGAGCCCAACAACAACATTTAAAGGGTGCGGCTCAACAACCTCAACCTCCTCTTCAGCAGCCTGGCCAGACTGCTATTCAAACATCGTCTCCTCAACGGATAGTGTTGGGTGGTCCAGCGCCACAAGTTACGGCAGGGCCGCGGCCGGTAAGTGTTGGGTGGTCCAAGTTACGGCAGGGCAGCGGCCGCTAAGTGTTGGGTGGTCCAAGTTACGGCAGGGCCGCGGCCGGTAAGTGTTGGGTGGTCCAAGTTACGGCAGGGCCGCGGCCGGTAAGTGTTGGGTGGTCCAAGTTACGGTAGGGCCGCTGCCGGTAAGTTTTGGGTGGTCCAAGTTATGGCAGGGCCGCGGCCGGTAAGTGTTGGGTGGTCCGAGTTACGGTAGGGCCGCGGCCGGTAAGGGTTGGGTGGTCCAAGTTACGGCAGGGCCGCGGCCGGTAAGTGTTGGGTGGTCCAAGTTACGGCAGGGCCGCGGCCGGTAAGTGTTGGGTGGTCCAAGTTACGGCAGGGCAGCGGCCGCTAAGTGTTGGGTGGTCCAAGTTACGGCTGGGCAGCGGCCGCTAAGTGTTTTGTGGTCCAAGTTACGGCAGGGCAGCGGCCGCTAAGTGTTGGGTGGTCCAAGTTACGGCAGGGCAGCGGCCGCTAAGTGTTGGGTGGTCCAAGTTACGGCACGCAGCGGCCGCTAAGTGTTGGGTGGTCCAAGTTACGGCAGGGCAGCGGCCGCTAAGTGTTGGGTGGTCCAAGTTACGGCAGGGCCGTGCCCGGTAAGTGTTGGGTGGTCCAAGTTACGGCAGGGCCGCGGCCGGTAAGTGTTGGGTGGTCCATGTTACGGCAGGGTCGCAGCCGGTAAGTGTTGGGTGGTCCAAGTTACGGCAGGGCAGCGGCCGCTAAGTGTTGGGTGGTCCAAGTTACGGCAGGGCAGCGGCCGCTAAGTGTTGGGTGGTCCAAGTTACGGCAGGGCAGCGGCCGCGAAGTGTTGGGTGGTCCAAGTTACGGCAGGGCAGCGGCCGCTAAGTGTTGGGTGGGCCAAGTTACGGCAGGGCAGCGGCCGCTAAGTGTTGGGTGGTCCAAGTTACGGTAGGGCCGCGGCCGGTAAGTGTTGGGTGGTCCAAGTTATGGCAGGTAAGTGTTGGGTGGTCCAAGTTACGGCAGGGCAGCGGTCGCTAAGTGTTGGGTGGTCCAAGTTACGGCAGGGCAGCGGCCGCTAAGTGTTGGGTGGTCCAAGTTACGGCAGGGTAGCGGCCGCTAAGTGTTGGGTGTTCCAAGTTACGGCAGGGCCGTGCCCGGTAAGTGTTGGGTGGTCCAAGTTACGGCAGGGCCGCAGCCGGTAAGTGTTGGGTGGTCCAAGTTACGGCAGGGCCGCGGCCGGTAAGTGTTGGGTGGTCCAAGTTATGGCAGGGCCGCGGCAGGTAAGTGTTGGGTGGTCCAAGTTATGGCAGGTAAGTGTTGGGTGGTCCAAGTTACGGCAGGGCAGCGGTCGCTAAGTGTTGGGTGGTCCAAGTTACGGCAGGGCAGCGGCCGCTAAGTGTTGGGTGGTCCAAGTTACGGCAGGGTAGCGGCCGCTAAGTGTTGGGTGTTCCAAGTTACGGCAGGGCCGTGCCCGGTAAGTGTTGGGTGGTCCAAGTTACGGCAGGGCCGCAGCCGGTAAGTGTTGGGTGGTCCAAGTTACGGCAGGGCCGCGGCCGGTAAGTGTTGGGTGGTCCAAGTTATGGCAGGGCCGCGGCAGGTAAGTGTTGGGTGGTCCAAGTTACGGCAGGGCAGCGGCCGCTAAGTGTTGGGTGGTCCAAGTTACGGCAGGGCCGCGGCAGGTAAGTGTTGGGTGGTCCAAGTTACGGCAGGGCCGCGGCAGGTAAGTGTTGGGTGGTCCAAGTTATGGCAGGGCCGCGGCCGGTAAGTGTTGGGTGGTCCAAGTTACGGCAGGGCCTGGCCGGTAAGTGTTGGGTGGTCCAAGTTACGGCAGGGCCGCGGCCGGTAAGTGTTGGGTGGTCCAAGTTATGGCAGGGCCGCGGCAGGTAAGTGTTGGGTGGTCCAAGTTATGGCAGGGCCGCGGCCTGTAAGTGTTGGGTGGTCCAAGTTACGGCAGGGCCTGGCCGGTAAGTGTTGGGTGGTCCAAGTTACGGCAGGGCCGGGCCGGTAAGTGTTGGGTGGTCCAAGTTACGGCAGGGCCGCGGCCGGTACGTGTTGGGTGGTCCAAGTTATGGCAGGGCCGCGGCAGGTAAGTGTTGGGTGGTCCAAGTTATGGCAGGGCCGCGGCCTGTAAGTGTTGGGTGGTCCAAGTTACGGCAGGGCCTGGCCGGTAAGTGTTGGGTGGTCCAAGTTACGGCAGGGCCGCGGCCGGTAAGTGTTGGGTGGTCCAAGTTACGGTATGGTCGCGCCCATTTTGGTTGTTTTGGAATACTAATATTGTCTCAGTAGAAGTAAGTCAGTAATAGAAGTAAGTCATCAATAATATGAAATATTGCACTAGTTCTAATAGATTTGCTTCTAGCACTGGGTGCAATATAAACTATACAACTTTATTCTAAGTGCAATATAAACTATACAACTTTATTCTAGGTGCAATATAAAATAGTGCAACCCTCTTCGTTGAAACTTCCGATAGCTACGCAACAAGGTAAACCGCAGCAGCAGACGGTCTACGTTAGCGGTGCTGGCGTCAGCGGTACCTCCCCTCTCCCTACAGCTATGGGCGGAGGTACGAAGCTGATTACCATACCAACGGGTACATCTATTGGTTACCCGCAACCGGGTGCCACTACTTTAGTACGGACTGTCCCTTCCGGCGTCATACCACAAACATTGCCTGTAAGTTTACTTGCGAGTCTATTAAAGGTCTACAGCCCATATGTAATTTATTAATTAACGGTTCCGGTTATTAAATTAAAGCACTGTTCACACAAACGAATTTTCTTACCAGGCTATAGTTTCTTGCGTTGTTTATTAAAACAAACCTTAAAATCTAATATCACACCTTAAAAAAATAAAACAGTTCATATAATTATTTATCTTAAACTCTTAATGTGGCAAGTTTTATTGGTGTTTCTGTATTAGATATTTATGGTAAATTTTGTTTCATTTATTTAAGAAACCGGATCGGAATGTTTTCATTGTATTCTAGGTTTTCCAGACTGGTAGCACCATGGCGCCCTCGGATGGATCCCAGAAAACATTTATCATTCAGCAGCGTCCGGTAGGGGGCGTCCCCACCGGGGGCACTCCAGTGCTGCCTATGGACACCCAGATGATTCGCTTCCCATCCCCTACTGCCCCTACAGTTGGCACTGCCATCCCTCCAGTTGGCACTACCGCTCCTCCGGTTGGCACTGTTGACCCCACCGTTGGCACAGCCATCCCCCCCATCGGCAGCACGGTACACCCCGAACCAGTGCTCAGCTCCCCTGTATCTAACCCTCAGACACACGTCGAACCGCCATCGACTGACAGTTCCGAGACCGCCGTCCAATCGGGTGCGAGCGAGCCGTCTGCCGAACCCGAATCCGCCAATACGATCCCCCAATTGGATGGCGGTTGGAACAGTGAGGATGAAGAACCTGGAACAGCCGCCAAGGACAAAGAGATTTCAGGTAGGTTTTACTTCCTATAGTAATAATATGTTATATTTTTCCTCATTTTCATAAGATTTTGTTTTTGTTGTTTCAGAAAACAGTTTAAAATATAAAATTAAACTTACAAAAGTCGACAACAGGAATTAAATAAAGAACAGAATGGCTTTTATAGTTGACAGTTGAACAAAATGAAAATGTATAATCTGCATTTACTTGGGTGTGTTGGGAGACGGGTAAATTGTAAATAATTTCCCTTGTCTTCGACCACGATTTCATTTGACTGGTTAATAAATATATTGTAATTAAATTCCAGATGACGGAGATAAAAATATTAAAGAGACAAATGCACCCAGTGATGTAGTTGATGATGACACGGCGACAGCTGATCTGAACGGTGTCCCTGGTGACGATGATACAGAGAAGAAAGTTGACAGTGTTCGTGACGGTGTTTCAGAAAATGGGCAACTTCCAGTAGCAATTGATGCTGAGGTCGATGAGCATGTCCAAGATAAAGTGGGTGAGGCTGAGGGTGATACTCTAGGCGATAAAGGAGCTCCTTCAAACGATAGTAAACCAGCTGAGGTCCCTGGAGAGTCTGACCACATATCGGACCCCGATAAGGAGACGTCGGACCCCGATAAGGAAGCATCGGATCCCGATAAGGAAGCATCGGATCCCAATAAGGAAACATCGGATCCCGATAAGGAAACATCGGACGCGGATAAGGAAACATCGGATCCCGATAGGGAAACACCGGATCCCGATAAGGAAACCTCGGTTCCCGATAAGGAAACCTCGGTTCCCGACAATGAAACCTCTGAACAGGTATGATATCCAATGGCCATACCATACCCACCCATGTCCCATGCACTGTGAGTGTGTGAGTACGTGAATCGCAATGTTATCGTTTTCGGTTATTTAAAATTGTATTGCAACAGTTATAAAATATTGTAAGCGGTGTTTCTTCTATTTTCAGTACTTTACCAGAAGTTTTTACTTTGAAATGGATTTTGCACGGGTGGACTGACCTCACTTATTGATTATTGCTAGAGTGCTTCACTAACTTAACTCAACAGTCTTGATGCTAATATTTTTTGGATTTCATTACAAAACAGGTTGACAACGGCACAAAACCGGAAAACCGTCCTGAAGTTAATCATACAGTCTCTGGAGTTGACGAGAATAATGAAGACGATACGATTAAAGACAATGATAAGATGGATGTCGATGAACCGGCGGCTTCTATTCCGGATAGCGAAGGTGACAGGTTAACCAACGGTGTTAGCGATAAGTCTCCTAACGAAGCCCAGCCTCCAACATCTGGACCAGGTAAGGGAAGCCCAGCCGCCAACATCTGGAACAGCTAAGGGAAGCCCAGCCGCTAATATCTGGAACAGGTAAGGGAAGCCCAGCCGCCAACGTCTGGAACAGGTAAGGGAAGCCCAGTCTCCAACATCTGGAACAGGTAAAGGAAGCCCAGCCGCCAACATCTGGAACAGGTAAGGAAAGCCCAGCTGCCAACATCTGGAACAGGAACAGGTAAGGGAAGCCCAGCCGCCAACATCTGGAACAGGAACAGGTAAGGGAAGCCCAGCCGCTAATATCTGGAACAGGTAAGGGAAGCCCAGCTGCCAACATCTGGAACAGGTAAGGGAAGCCAAGCCGCCAACATCTGGAACAGGTAAGGGACGCCCAGCCGCTAATATCTGGAACAGGTAAGGGAAGCCCAGCCGCCAACGTCTGGAACAGGTAAGGGAAGCCCAGCCGCCAACATCTGGAACAGGAACAGGCAAGGGAAGCCCAACCGCCAACATCTGGAACAGGAACAGGTAAGGGAAGCCCAGCCGCCAACATCTGGAACAGGAACAGGTAAGGGTAGCCCAGCCGCTAATATCTGGAACAGGTAAGGGAAGCCCAGCTGCCAACATCTGGAACAGCTAAGGGAGGCCAAGCCGCCAACATCTGGAACAGGTAAGGGAAGCCCAGCCGCTAATATCTGGAACAGGTAAGGGAAGCCCAGCCGCTAATATCTGGAACAGGTAAGGGAAGCCCAGCCGCTAACATCTGGAACAGCTAAGGGAAGCCCAGCCGCCAACATCTGGAACAGGTAAGGGAAGCCCAGCCGCCAACATCTGGAACAGGTAAGGGAAGCCCAGCCGCCAACATCTGGAACAGGTAAGGGAAGCCCAGTCGCCAACATCTGGAACAGGTAAGGGAAGCCCAGCCGCCAACATCTGGAACAGGTAAGGGAAGCCCAGCCTCCAACATCTGGAACAGGTAAGGGAAGCCCAGCCGCCAACATCTGGAACAGGTAAGGGAAGCCCAGCCTCCAACATCTGGAACAGGAACAGGTAAGGGAAGTCCAGTCGCCAACATCTGGAACAGGTAAGGGAAGCCCAGCCGCCAACATCTGGAACAGGTAAGGGAAGCCCAGTCGCCAACATCTGGAACAGGTAAGGGAAGCCCAGCCGCCAACATCTGGAACAGGTAAGGGAAGCCCAGCCTCCAACATCTGGAACAGGAACAGGTAAGGGAAGCCCAGCCGCCAACATCTGGAACAGGTAAGGGAAGCCAAGCCGCCAACATCTGGAACAGGTAAGGGAAGCCCAGCCGTCAACATCTGGAACAGGTAAGGGAAGCCCAGTCGCCAACATCTGGAACAGGTAAGGGAAGCCCAGCCGCCAACATCTGGAACAGGTAAGGGAAGCCCAGTCGCCAACATCTGGAACAGGTAAGGGAAGCCCAGCCGCCAACATCTGGAACAGGAACAGGTAAGGGAAGCCCAGCCGCCAACATCTGGAACAGGTAAGGGAAGCCCAGTCGCCAACATCTGGAACAGGTAAGGGAAGCCCAGCCGCCAACATCTGGAACAGGTAAGGAAAGCCCAGCTGCCAACATCTGGAACAGGTAAGGAAAGCCCAGCTGCCAACATCTGGAACAGGTAAGGGAAGCCCAGCCGCCAACATCTGGAACAGGAACAGGTAAGGGAAGCCCAGCCGCTAATATCTGGAACAGGTAAGGGAAGCCCAGCTGCCAACATCTGGAACAGGTAAGGGAAGCCAAGCCGCCAACATCTGGAACAGGTAAGGGACGCCCAGCCGCTAATATCTGGAACTGGTAAGGGAAGCCCAGCCGCCAACGTCTGGAACAGGTAAGGGAAGCCCAGCCGCCAACATCTGGAACAGGAACAGGCAAGGGAAGCCCAGCCGCCAACATCTGGAACAGGTAAGGGAAGCCCAGCCGCCAACATCTGGAACAGGTAAGGGAAGCCCAGCCGCCAACATCTGGAACAGGTAAGGGAAGCCCAGCCGCCAACATCTGGAACAGGAACAGGTAAGGGAAGCCCAACCGCTAATATCTGGAACAGGTAAGGGAAGCCCAGCTGCCAACATCTGGAACAGCTAAGGGAGGCCAAGCCGCCAACATCTGGAACAGGTAAGGGAAGCCCAGCCGCTAATATCTGGAACAGGTAAGGGAAGCCCAGCCGCTAACATCTGGAACAGCTAAGGGAAGCCCAGCCGCCAACATCTGGAACAGTAACAGGTAAGGGAAGCCCAGCCGCCAACATCTGGAACAGGTAAGGGAAGCCCAGCCGCCAACATCTGGAACAGGTAAGGGAAGCCCAGTCGCCAACATCTGGAACAGGTAAGGGAAGCCCAGCCGCCAACATCTGGAACAGGTAAGGGAAGCCCAGTCGCCAACATCTGGAACAGGTAAGGGAAGCCCAGCCGCCAACATCTGGAACAGGTAAGGGAAGCCCAGCCTCCAACATCTGGAACAGGTAAGGGAAGCCCAGCCGCCAACATCTGGAACAGGTAAGGGAAGCCCAGCCTCCAACATCTGGAACAGGAACAGGTAAGGGAAGCCCAGTCGCCAACATCTGGAACAGGTAAGGGAAGCCCAGCCGCCAACATCTGGAACAGGTAAGGGAAGCCCAGTCGCCAACATCTGGAACAGGTAAGGGAAGCCCAGCCGCCAACATCTGGAACAGGTAAGGGAAGCCCAGCCTCCAACATCTGGAACAGGAACAGGTAAGGGAAGCCCAGCCGCCAACATCTGGAACAGGTAAGGGAAGCCAAGCCGCCAACATCTGGAACAGGTAAGGGAAGCCCAGCCGCCAACATCTGGAACAGGTAAGGGAAGCCCAGCCGCCAACATCTGGAACAGGTAAGGGAAGCCCAGTCGCCAACATCTGGAACAGGTAAGGGAAGCCCAGCCGCCAACATCTGGAACAGGTAAGGGAAGCCCAGTCGCCAACATCTGGAACAGGTAAGGGAAGCCCAGCCGCCAACATCTGGAACAGGAACAGGTAAGGGAAGCCCAGCCGCCAACATCTGGAACAGGTAAGGGAAGCCCAGTCGCCAACATCTGGAACAGGTAAGGGAAGCCCAGCCTCCAACATCTGGAACAGGAACAGGTAAGGGAAGCCCAGCCGCCAACATCTGGAACAGGTAAGGGAAGCCCAGCCTCCAACATCTGGAACAGGAACAGGTAAGGGAAGCCCAGTCGCCAACATCTGGAACAGGTAAGGGAAGCCCAGCCGCCAAAATCTGGAACAGGTAAGGGAAGCCTAGTTGCCAACATCTGGAACAGGTAAGGGAAGCCCAGCCGCCAACATCTGGAACAGGTAAGGGAAGCCCAGCCTCCAACATCTGGAACAGGAACAGGTAAGGGAAGCCCAGCCGCCAACATCTGGAACAGGTAAGGGAAGCCAAGCCGCCAACATCTGGAACAGGTAAGGGAAGCCCAGCCGCCAACATCTGGAACAGGTAAGGGAAGCCCAGTCGCCAACATCTGGAACAGGTAAGGGAAGCCCAGCCGCCAACATCTGGAACAGGTAAGGGAAGCCCAGCCTCCAACATCTGGAACAGGAACAGGTAAGGGAAGCCCAGCCGCCAACATCTGGATCAGGTAAGGGAAGCCCAGCCTCCAACATCTGGAACAGGAACAGGTAAGGGAAGCCCAGCCGCCAACATCTGGAACAGGTAAGGGAAGCCCAGCCAGCCGCCAATATCTGGAACAGGTAAGGGAAGCCCAGCCGCCAACATCTGGAACAGGTAAGGGAAGCCCAGCCGCCAACATCTGGAACAGGTAAGGGAAGCCCAGCCGCCAACATCTGGAACAGGTAAGGGAAGCCCCACCGCCAACATCTGGAACAGGTAAGGGAAGCCCAGCCGCCAACATCTGGAACAGGTAAGGGAAGCCCAGCCGCCAACATCTGGAACAGGTAAGGGAAGCCCAGCCGCCAACATCTGGAACAGGTAAGGGAAGCCCAGCCGCCAACATCTGGAACAGGTAAGGGAAGCCCAGTCGCCAACATCTGGAACAGGTAAGGGAAGCCCAGCCGCCAACATCTGGAACAGGTAAGGGAAGCCCAGCCTCCAACATCTGGAACAGGAACAGGTAAGGGAAGCCCAGCCGCCAACATCTGGAACAGGTAAGGGAAGCCAAGCCGCCAACATCTGGAACAGGTAAGGGAAGCCCAGCCGCCAACATCTGGAACAGGTAAGGGAAGCCCAGCCGCCAACATCTGGAACAGGTAAGGGAAGCCCAGTCGCCAACATCTGGAACAGGTAAGGGAAGCCCAGCCGCCAACATCTGGAACAGGAACAGGTAAGGGAAGCCCAGCCGCCAACATCTGGAACAGGTAAGGGAAGCCCAGTCGCCAACATCTGGAACAGGTAAGGGAAGCCCAGCCTCCAACATCTGGAACAGGAACAGGTAAGGGAAGCCCAGCCGCCAACATCTGGAACAGGTAAGGAAAGCCCAGCTGCCAACATCTGGAACAGGAACAGGTAAGGGAAGCCCAGCCGCCAACATCTGGAACAGGAACAGGTAAGGGAAGCCCAGCCGCTAATATCTGGAACAGGTAAGGGAAGCCCAGCTGCCAACATCTGGAACAGGTAAGGGAAGCCAAGCCGCCAACATCTGGAACAGGTAAGGGACGCCCAGCCGCTAATATCTGGAACAGGTAAGGGAAGCCCAGCCGCCAACGTCTGGAACAGGTAAGGGAAGCCCAGCCGCCAACATCTGGAACAGGAACAGGCAAGGGAAGCCCAGCCGCCAACATCTGGAACAGGAACAGGTAAGGGAAGCCCAGCCGCCAACATCTGGAACAGGAACAGGTAAGGAAAGCCCAGCCGCTAATATCTGGAACAGGTAAGGGAAGCCCAGCTGCCAACATCTGGAACAGCTAAGGGAGGCCAAGCCGCCAACATCTGGAACAGGTAAGGGAAGCCCAGCCGCTAATATCTGGAACAGGTAAGGGAAGCCCAGCCGCTAACATCTGGAACAGCTAAGGGAAGCCCAGCCGCCAACATCTGGAACAGTAACAGGTAAGGGAAGCCCAGCCGCCAACATCTGGAACAGGTAAGGGAAGCCCAGCCGCCAACATCTGGAACAGGTAAGGGAAGCCCAGTCGCCAACATCTGGAACAGGTAAGGGAAGCCCAGCCGCCAACATCTGGAACAGGTAAGGGAAGCCCAGTCGCCAACATCTGGAACAGGTAAGGGAAGCCCAGCCGCCAACATCTGGAACAGGTAAGGGAAGCCCAGCCTCCAACATCTGGAACAGGAACAGGTAAGGGAAGCCCAGCCGCCAACATCTGGAACAGGTAAGGGAAGCCCAGCCTCCAACATCTGGAACAGGAACAGGTAAGGGAAGCCCAGTCGCCAACATCTGGAACAGGTAAGGGAAGCCCAGCCGCCAACATCTGGAACAGGTAAGGGAAGCCCAGTCGCCAACATCTGGAACATGTAAGGGAAGCCCAGCCGCCAACATCTGGAACAGGTAAGGGAAGCCCAGCCTCCAACATCTGGAACAGGAACAGGTAAGGGAAGCCCAGCCGCCAACATCTGGAACAGGTAAGGGAAGCCAAGCCGCCAACATCTGGAACAGGTAAGGGAAGCCCAGCCGCCAACATCTGGAACAGGTAAGGGAAGCCCAGTCGCCAACATCTGGAACAGGTAAGGGAAGCCCAGCCGCCAACATC
>JAUCBJ010004287.1:0-25289 GCA_032718475.1 Nemertoderma westbladi | reverse complement strand
GGTAAGTAGGCCCTATTACTACTACTATTATCGGCCTGTTGCATTGAATCTGCACATTGAGACTCTATCCCGGCTTAACAAAAACATTTTGTCACCACCATGCAATCCGCACTCCCCATGCAGAATGCTATGCTGGCTTATCGACAAAATTGTACCGCCACAACTCCCTCTCCCCCATGACTTTCGCGAGATTATCCGCATCTTCAATGGACAGTGTCCTTTAGGAGGCGTCTCACGAAAGTCAAGGGTTGTCCATAATGCATATTTTCTCCATTGGGCTGCCAAAGCACAAAATTGTGCACAGGCTGGTCCTCACGGTGAAAGCAATGTCCTGCAAAGCGGAGGCGGCTTTGTTCTAGTGTCAAGCTTGGGGGAACCAATGAGACACCTCCAATGTTATATAGTGTCTGGTTGGATATGTGTGCATTGTACTTGACACAATGAACCCGGCGTAGCATTCTTGTGAATGTGCCATCCATAGATTTGGTGTCCTCAGCAGTTAGAGCCCAGCATGGACTCCCATAGAGGAGTACTGGAACTACTGTTGCTCTAAATAATCGGACCTTAAGTTTCCGATGAATTCTATGTGACTTCCAAATCCTGGAAAGCCTATTCAATGCTGTCCATGCCTTTCCCTTATGTATTTATCCTTTGAGCTTATGCTCTTCCGATCAGAGATTTGCTGAGGACTTTCAAAGTTAACTGGCCAACATTTTTTTAGGAGTTAACAAAAATACCAACACTAGAAGCAGCCTGTTCTAATGAGCTGAGGAGCCGTTGGGCTCCCTCTAGTGATTCTGAGTGTACTCCGAAGTCATCAGCAAAGTCTAGATCAGTTAGGTACTTGGCAGGATTTCCTCGACTTCTGGAGCCAGTAGGTGGAGTTATCATCACCCCATCATCATTATGATGATCTAAGGACATGCGTAGAACATAGTCAACCATAATTATGAACAAGAATGGCGCAAGTGTGTCTCCCTGGAGGACGCCCCATAACACTTCATATGGTTCTGTGTCACCGTCAACAGTAGACACAAATGTTGTCGAACCATCGTATACTGATCTGATTGCTGCAATAATTTCATCAGGAATCCCATATAATGAAAGTATGCTGAATACACGTGAGCGAGGGACTGAATCAAAGGCCTTGAAGAAGTCAACAAAGATAACAGCCAGATGCCTGTCTTTCTTTTTTGATAACTCTTTAATTATCTCTTCTAAGTGCCAAAATGGGCTCCTTGGTCCCACGACCTTTACGGAACCCATTCTGATTTCCACTTAGCAGTCCTCCCTCAAAGTAGGCCTATTATTGTGCTGTGATGTTCAAAGCCAACAGGTTTAATAAAATTGAGAATTATGTCTTCTTTTTTTAATTTAAGGGATGGGGGGTAAGTGTCAAAACAAGTCTAGATAACATTTTTTGGACCCGGCCTCCGACAATAATACATGCACGATGTCCTGGAATATAATGTCGTAATTCAGTGACATCCACTCATTCATTCAGCCCCCCCAAGAAAAAAAATACATTTTTTTTCTACAAATATTAATGAGATTTCATGGAATTTGATACAGAGATAGTTTTCTACCTCCTCCGAAGTGGGTGAGTCAGAGTTTTTATTTTCTCTTTAAATTTTAGCTACCAGCGTTTGAAAACGAAAAGACGTTTCTCCAACGATATTACACCAGTTACACTCCAGTTATTCTTCCACCTTATAGAAATCTGTTGTTAGCAATGGAAAGCTGGTCGTGCAAGAATTCCAAATATGTGAAAATATTTTAATTTGGTTGGGAAATAGCTGAGTTATTATGGGCATTCAAACGTTGCATGTATTTACTACCGCTTTCAGGCCATTTATTAAATTTAATAAATACGCCATGTTCTAGAACATTTGTTTACGTATGAATATCCATGTACTTGTATTATTATTATAGGCATTGCATTGTTGCCCAGCTACTTATGAGATAAACAAAATGTTCTAAAGCATGGTATTATTTATTAAATAGACTGTATTCGTGTATGTGATTCGTTAGTACCAATAGAAAGCTGCCCATGCAAGGATTCCTAATAATATGTAAAACATTTGAATTTCGTTGAAAAATAGCTGAGATATGGGCATTTGAAATTTGCATGTATTTGCTTCCCCTGCAGGCCATTTTGTTCTATTTAATAAATGTACCATATTCTGGAACATTTTGTTTATCCCATACGTGGCTGGGCAACAATGCAATACCTCTTTAATTATACTATTAAGTAGCAACATAATCAAAATTTTCTAGAACATGATGTATTTATTAAATATAATAAATGGCCTGCAGCGGTAGCAAATACATGCAACATTCGAATGCATGTATGCATGCATATAGCTCAGCTGTTACACAACCAATAATTCAAATGTTTTGACATATTTGGAATCCTTGCACGCACAGTCATCTTTCTATCAGTACCAACAAACAGAGCTAGAATAACTGCGGTGGGACTCGTGTAATATCGCCGGAGACACTTTTTTTTTAACCCTTGTAGCTAAAGCTAAAGATTGAAAGCAAAATAATAATAATAATAAAAATAATAATATTTGTTATTTATATAGCGCTTTTCTACGCTCAGCATACATACATGCATATATTTTATTATCATTACCCCAGCAAAGCCAGGTTCCCATTATACCGCTGGGTTGGCGTAGGCACTAATGTCTAAAGTATCTTGTCTGGGGACACAACAGTTCGAAATTTCTACTGCCTTTTGTCGGATTCGAACCTGCGCTACCAAACACTATTGTGTAAGCAGTTCAGGCGCCGTATCCACTCGGATGCTGCGACACGGAAAAATAAAAATTCTGGCTCACCCAGTCAGGTGGTGTTGAGTGAAACTTATTAAGTATTAAGATTTATATTAAGATTAAGATTTGTAGAGAAGTTTGGGGGGTGGGGGTGGGGGGCAGGTTCCAGAATATCGACACTATATTCCAGGGCATGGTGTAAGATTTGTAGAACAATTTTCGGGGGGGGGGGGTGGGGGGGGGGGGTTGGGGGGGGGGGGGGTGTGCTTGTCACTGATTTGCGACACTGTATTCCAGGACATGTTGTACTAACTATGCAAATTAATGATTGAGTACAACAATTTCAATTAACAGTTTGTTGTTAACAACCCAAAGATTTTCAATCTCGTTGCTAGGATACACTAATATAAACAAAAGTTCTGGCCAGACTTCGATGTTAGGTTGTCTGTATGTACCAGTGTACCGGTAGATGATACTACTGTACTATACTACTATACCGGTACTAGGTTCGATCGGTACCGATAATCTACCGGTAGAGGCTTGATCGAAAATCGCCATGTTGAAAGCCAAAATCTGTGTTCTGGGTCCTTGCGGAGCTGGCAAAACGACTCTGTCCAACTTTTTAGCGGAAGCCACGGAGAACACAAGTGGGGAATACCGACCCACTCAGGGAGTTCGAATACTCGAGTTCGAAATTAAAAACGTCCAGTTGGACAGGAAGAAGACGACGGCTGAGATTGAATTGTGGGATTGTAGTGGAGACCACCGGTTCGAGCAGTGCTGGCCAGCGATCGCTCAGGATGTCAACGCGGTTGTCCTCGTCTACAACCCGGATGAACCCGGTCACGATCGCGATCTAGACGTCTTCTATAAATACTTTATAGCTAGTCAGCAGCTCCGCGACTCGCAGTGTCTGGTGTTGGGGCATCGGAGGCCGGGAGTCGGCGATCGGAACAGGTCCGAACCCTCCGGACTTCTCGCCAAGTGTCCGAGTTTCGCGTCCAACATCGAGGACGACCCCGAGGGCTTGCGTTCCGAGTTCCGGGAGTTTGTTCAGACGTTGATGGCGCGATTGAACGCGAGACGGGAGCAGGATGAGGCGTCTATAATAGGGCTCCGATCGGATGATGGGGGTCCCCGCAGGGGGGCGTCGCGGAGCAGTCTAGGCCGACCCGACGGGGGCACCTTGAGCGGTCCGTCTTCCCGTACCAGTCTCGGTAGACCCCAAGAGGAAGGCCTAGCACCAAGTGTCCACTCGACATCCAGTATCGGGGGACCACGTTAAGCCGATACTACCTACAGTAACACTGAAACTGCAATAAATTATCCTAATCGGAAAACTTTAGATGTATAAATACATCCTGTAACCACATGTAATGTAATTGTGTTTGTAAATATAATTAATTTATATTATAAATCTAATGTTTGTTTACGTTTGTATTTATTTTTACGCTAAATATAATTTACTGAGTTTGATTACGATTGTTATTTCATTCCGTTATGTCGCCGCTGTGGCTTCGTGACTTTAATTAATAAAATTATATTCTAGCAATTTTTAGTGTTTTAACGATTATATTGGTTGCTAATAAACCAAAGCTTTTTAGTAACTATTTATTTAACGTCGAACGGACGTAGTGACTACAAATACAGACAGACACGACACGAGTGTCAGAATACTGTCAAGGTCTATTAAACAAAATATATTTAATTTATCCGTAGACGTACTAATTCACCCTTGTGATAAATTGTCTTCGTATTATTTATCTCTTCACTGTTGAGTATGAGTAAGTAGGTAAATCTTAATTTACGTTTATATTCCAGCGAATGTCGCCGTGTGACTCGCAGTATCGTTATTTGCTCTAAATCACTGTGTATCGAACTCTTCTGCAATGTTTACAGTGTTGTCTGCATTGTAAACGGCGAGATCCATAGTGTTGTTGTACATTACATACAACACGCTGTAAACGTATTGTCTACAATGTTCATGTTTTGGAATAGAAGATTTTAAAGCTAATCTGGTTATTTATAATCGACGTTTTCAGCGCAGTAATAAATTATGAGTTCATAAGATTTTTAGTTTAGATGTTTTTTAGAACTGATGTTTTTTTTTTGTTTGAGATTGTGTTAAAGAGTAATGTTGATTCGCCTTTCTAAGAGTGTATCTCGTATTATCATCTCGTATTTTGTGATTAATAAAGTATGACATTGGCTTTTGTCCCTTAGAAAACAATTCCTTAGAAGTGATTACTGATAACGAACGACAATTGGATGACAGATACCATTATCAGCAAAACGCAGAAGAAATATTAAATTACCGATATGGACATAATTATTTACAGTTTTCGTGAAATAAATTCAGAAGAAAGCTGTACGATCTGGGACAGTATCACTATTATCATTATAACACGCCCCTGAGAAAAATATCGCTTTCTATTTTTGTTGGTAAAGAAAATATTTTAATAATTTGTTCCCTTTGATAGGTAACTTTAGTGATTGAAACTCCATTCATTATAACTCAAGAGATGCCATCTGGCGGTGACTGCAGTATTCTACCTCGAGACGGGTCCAACGTACCTGTCTCCGATATGTCATTTTTGGATGAACTTCCGCCAAACCGACTCAATAGACATTGGTCTAGACCGTTTAAATCTTCGGTTCTCCCTTGTAAGAGGCATTCATCTAATGGAGGTAAGTAAGCCTTCTACTGTATTGTTTCCAGATAGGGAGGGGGGGGGGGGGGGGTGGGGGGGGGGGGGGGGGGGGGCTGGAGGCAATACAATTTCATCCCTCTCCGGGAGAAATTCGACGCAAATAACAGCTGATTACTCTCAAAAATCAAACTGTAACCTGTTTTATTGTGTTTAGTTTATTGTTTTGGTTAAAATAACGTGCCACGCCTTCCATAATTTGAGAATTTAACATTGAGGCGGGATATTAATTCGCCAAGATGAGATTTGCGTCGAGTTACCCCCCCCCCCCCCCCACCCCCCCCCCCTGGCTCGTTGTTTCAGTATGTTGTAAATAAGTACGTTAATGGTGTGGTTTTATAAGTATTTTTCTTTGATATTGCTCGTTTCGAACAAACTAATATTTAGCAGTAGCTATTTCAACATTGATATTAAACTTATTACATGGTATATTATCTTACTTAAACTTAATCATAACACAATGGTACTATTTCACATTTTTATTATGTTTCTCTCTATAAGAAACGGATGTTAAAATCATTTATTTTAGATACAGATGTTTACTGTTGTTCGGGTTATTGTATTGATTTGTTAGTCACACTAGCGCAGGAATCAAACTTCACCTTCGAACTCAGCTACTTGTATCCAAATTTGGCTGGCCAACTTATAGAGGAATATGTAAGTTTCTGTCTATTGATATATGGAATGGCTGGCTGTACAATGTACTGTATCGTGTATGTTGTTGTTTATTATCAGTTTGAAAAGAAAATGGAATTGATCCTCTTTCATATAAAATTGGCTTCCATATTATCATGTGTAATTGAACTAAACTAATCAGTTTCGTGCACATGCGTGATTATTTGAAAACAATTATCATTATAATATTCCACCAACTTATTTTAAGCGATCTAATGTATCTGTTTTGCGGGGATTAATGGGATTTCTAATAATTAAATTGTTATTAGCAGTTTCAAATTTCCTAGGATATGGTTACGTTTACGCCAAACTCTTACTGGAATGGTGCGATCGGTGAACTGCTGTACGGTGAGGCCGACATTGTGGTCGGGCCTCTAACGTACGCCCCCAAGCGATCGTCTGTCGTCGATTTCACTAACCCCTTTAAACATCAGGGATTCACGATTTTAGTAAAACGGGTCAGCAATTCTAAAACACACATATTTATATTAAATAATTTTACATTTAATTTACAGTTGAACCTATTATTACATTCATTCATCCGTAATTCAACGTTTTCTAGCAGGTCGGACCCTCTCATTTTATTTCAGTTTTCAATCAAATGCTATCAAGTTTGGTATACAGATTTTTCGACATCTTTTATAACTGCTGGCCTGTCCGGATTTTTTAATTTCTAAATTATTTAGTTAGAACAAACCGTTAAAATATGCCTATTTAGCAATATGTACTTCACCACCTCAGGATGTTTTTTTTGCAAATTCTAAATATCATTAGAACCGCCTTCATCTGCAGATTCCGCATATGAAAACGGTTTTATTCTTAAATTGTTACCTTTTCGCTCGAATTTTGACCAAAATCGGGAGAAAATGTTTCACTTTTTTTCCATAGGAAAAAAAGTATCCCATAGGATTGCATTGATTTTACTTTTTTTCCCGGCTAAAAAAGTAAAATAAAATATTTTGGTGGAATTTTTTAGAGAATTGCAAAGGCATTATAAATGCATTTTTTGCACATTGCAAAGGCATTTTGCATTAGAAAGCATTCATTTTAGTGAAAGAGCATTGGCGTAGAAATGGTTTGCACGTAATTTGAGCTAAATTCTTGCACGCACTCTAAAGTTATTGCAACTTTAGTGTCTGTAAGGCGAACTCCAAAACGGAACTCAATATCCGTTGTTGGTTTATTATGTAGTTAAAAACGGCTATCTATAGTTACGTAATAAATATTCGAGAACACTAAATTATTTCACGTTGAGTAAGGCAGCATCAGGAGTTGAAGAGTACAATAATTTGAATCGCTGTAACTATGGACGCAATATAGTAAAATACTATACAGTTGTAGTTCAATTTATTTTGTACCACTATATCGCTGTACGTTTTATTATAAGAATTAAGCAACAAACAAGTACCAATTTAAGAATAAAATTACGGGCTAGAGTTCCGCCCGTGCCAACATTTTCATTTTGCTCTAAATAATGTGTATAGTTTACTAGCTACTTCTTTTTAATGTTAGTGTGAAGCATTCTAGGATATTTCGAATTATATGGGAATTACGTATTACATGGGAAAAAAAACGTAGAACATTTTTTTTCAATATTCTCTCGATCCTAACCTCGCTAACGCTCGGGAAATAAAATGCGAAAATGCCTCAAGAATAGTGAAAAAAGTTCTACTTTTTTTCCCATGTAATAAATAATAATTTAATTTCATGAAAAATTGCCAACGATATTATCAAACTTCTAAGGTGTATATTTTGACATGTTAATAGATATAATTCTAATGTTCTTTGTCATTATTCTAGAATATTAATGACTTTTTAGCTGAGCGTTTATAACTCTTTATTTTGTTTTTTAATTTCATGAGAGAGAGAGAGATAGAACCGGGAATAGTAAATAATACTTTAATTGTTGTATTTTTATTGAGGCACGTAAATAATGATAGTTATTATTTCGAACAACGAAGATACATATTAATGTTTTGATGGATTCCAGGTTCCAGACAGTATAATATAATATTAAATTATTTCATGTCTCTTTAAGGTAATCGTATCCCTGTAGCTCGTACACTATCTGTTTGACGCTCTTCAGTCTCTTCCCGCTGCCGACTCTGTAAGGCAGGAACCGATAGTCGACACCGCGGGTGGCCAGCTCATCATCCCAGCTGTTGTAAACCCTGGACAAGTGTCGCACCTCATCTGGAGCCAACTTTTGAGTCATAAAGATGTGGAGGACTCGGAGACAGGGCATCGTTTCGTAGCGAAACTTATTCCGGCAGATGAGATCGATGGCTTCCACACATACAGGTGCCGTAATATAGACATCGGCGATCTGATGGCATTTCTTCAACATCTCGACGAACTCTTTTCTCATCGGGGTGTTGCCATCGAATTGCAAAGTAAAGCGAACCAAAGTTTTAGCAAAAGATTTTGATAAGAAGTTAATGGTGTTGCAGGAATCGAAGCGATTCAAGGCCGATCCAACGATGGAAAGCTCTCTAGCTGGAGGCGTACCGGAGAGAATTCTTTCGAGTTTATGTGGTTCTAGAACGCCTTCCACGATAAAGCGAACACCGACAGATGGGTTATTGCGCGTCACAGCGGCCCATGGGTCGAACAATAGCTCCCCTGGCATTGGGTGGTGGCTTCGGAATATCAAGGTGAGCGTGTGTAGCGAGTGGTTCCTCTCGACTAAACCCTTGAGAACTTTTTCGCTGAAGCAGTGGTAACTGAGTTGCACATCTCTTAGATTTTGAAATTTCAACAACTCTTCCCTGAAGCGACGATCTCTAAACATTGGGACTTTGCTGACTTTGAATTCGTCAACCACTAACCGCTGCAATGTAAGCGTGCAGTGTGTCGCCAGACTCTCCAACAGTCGCCATCCTTCCGATTCGGATACGACACAGTTTTCAGCGCTAAAACTCTGCATCTTCGTCTGATTGGCTAGCATGTCGCAGAGCTTGCCGATAATGTACTCAGGTAGGCGGTCACAATTGAAATTCTGGAGGGTGAAAGTTTTGAGGTTGTTGAAACGAAGGAGCATGCTTGTACACCCGTGGTGCACTAGGTGCGGGTGTCTGGTGTTGGCGGTGCAATCGAGAACCAGTGCCACGTCATCGATGTGTTTCTCGCGATCGCGTTGTTTAATTACTTCCTCATCGTTACTAGGAATCCCGTTAATCACATAAGTTTTCATTTTTGTACTGTGTGTTTGGCTCGTAAGTTATTAATTAAGGCAATTAGACCTAAATAGTTTCATAAAATAGTTCTAACTTATTCAAATAATTCATTTATTATAGTAAACAAAATATAGTAATGTTCTTGGGCGAAGGTAAAAAATTCAATAATTTACAATTACTTACTTACTTCTAGAAATTAATAATGATTCTTGTTTCCGTAACATTGTAGCTTCAAATAAATATATCAATATACTTTTGTAAAAAAAAAAGTAACATCTTTTAGCTTTCTGGCCAGATAGTACAGGCTCCAGCCTACGAGCGCAGCTCATAGGCTTGCTCTGTAGGAATTTTTTAGTTGGCGGAGCTGAGCTACCCCACATAGATGTTTAGTACAGATAATATTATAATAATATTACAATAATATTGTAGCTTGCGACTGCCCAAACAATGAGGTGAGTGAAAGGTGTTAATATGTAGCACTTGGTCTCTCATGCCGGCCCGTATGGTGGTGACCTTTCTGGGGGGCAGAGGCCAAATCTGGGGGGGGGGGGGGGCAAACCCATAACTGGGTTTGGGGGACATATAACAAGGTGAAAGTTAATTTAGTACTTAATTGAAGTAAAATCAATATTGATGAAGAGAGTTTTTCTTTTTCTTAGCGAAGGTGTTAATTACCTACTTTTATTAAAAATTATAAAATTATTACACATCTGTTCTTGTAAGCAAAGATGTTGCGCTTTACTTATAATTGTGGCGTGTCAAGTAGAAAAGTATAGTATCAGAAAAATCGATTTTTTTTATGGTCGATTCTGGTAGAGAATGTTCCAGCCTATCTAGTGGTATAAAACACTTATCTTCTATCATTTTCCATTTTCGAGTAATTTTACGATAACTAAAGGGTAATCGCTCATAATTTCTTCAAAATGAGTTCAAAGTTCAAAACGACACCAGACATCCATTCATATTTCTGTCTGTCGGTCTGTTTGTCTGTCAAACCTTAAAAAAGAATACAGGCTAACTAAAATTCTCGCTAAAGAGGTTTTCCGGGTTCGTGGTTTCATTTCTGATGTTAATTTTCACATTTCACGAAATCTAAACTGTCTGTCCGCCTTTCTGACTGTCCGTCATTTTGCCAATCTCTCTGTCATTAGATATTTGCGAACAAAGGATTGCGTCTACATGGTTTAAATCAAAATTTTCGCATTCCTCGTAAAAGTTTGAGTTAGAAACTGTCGTTCTAGCCCATGGGGTCTTGCAAGAAAAATAAACATATCATAAAACGTTAAATGCGTTTTTCTCAGAACGCCTTTTTTTGATACTGTACTGTACGTTTCTACTTGACACGCCACAATTATCATCAATGCTAACTATTTGGATTTTAAATTATTACAGATGCACAGTATAAAAATGCAAGAAAATAAAACTAAATTAATCACTAAATATCACTGCGATTTGTCGAATTTTTTTATGGGGGGGGAACTTTTTTGACCTTATCTTCCAGTCCATGGTGAAATACATATTGATAAACGCCGTGGCGTTTATTCGAGGAAAGGCATTTAATTAAGATGCTCGGATGAGTTGGCCTGTGAGCGTTTATTCGAGGGGGTGGGCTCTTAATTCGAAGAAATGCGGTCAGTCTGATGTAAACAAATTCGAGTCCTAAAATAGCCAACAAGTAAGTTACCAGCAATTCCTATTTAAAAATTTTCCTCCAACCTACACTCAGACGACAGTAGTATCTAAATTTCGCAAGATAAAAATAATTTGCTAGATTTAATAGTACTATATCCGTGTTCATGTATGTAATTGCACTACCCAATCTTATTCATTTCTTTCTGCCAGTTCAGTTGTCCCGTTAATATCATTTACAATAGGCCTACGGCGTTGTAAATATAATTAACTTGTGGATGGGGTTTCATGTGTTTCGTTTAGTGTTTCATCCCACAGGGGCGCCTTCGGCACCCTTTGAGTGGGCGCCCCGGGGCTGGCGCCCCGGGGCGGTCGCCCCGGCTCGCCATGGTCTGTTTACGCCACTGAGAGAGTGTGGGGCGAGCCACGAAGTTGGCGGAGCCTTATGGCGAACTAACACTCTGTTAAGTGAGTGGGTCAATAACAGCAAAGTTGTTGTAGTTACGATTTTGACATGCCAATAAATTTGTCGGATTTAATTAAAGCTGTCGACTTGACTATTTGTAGGCATAAATATGTCCAAAACTTAAGGTTGAAGTTACAAAAAGATATGGATATCCAGCGCGCAAGCAACCATCAGCGCCTAGCCTATTAGCAGCAAGCTGGCTAGAGACAATGGGTTAACAACGAACAACCCGCCATGGTATCCAATGAGAGAAACCTGGAGCTTTTATGTATTTTTAGTAATTACTGTATATTGAGCTGCAATCTGATAGGCCTAGAGTCTGAGGGTATAGTGTAATTAAATCACTATCAAAATCTATAAATACTGTAGATGCATTCTGCGAACAAACTTTCCAGCCCTGAGTAGTAATGAGTCGCAACATAGAACAAATACATAACCTACACCATACAATGTAATTCGGCACAGGCTCGGGCAGAGCCAGTGCCATTATAATTGGACCAAAAGTAATGGTGGGGAGTCAGGTCAGTGGGTAGAAGTAGTATTAGTATGTGAATCCAATAATATTGATTACCAACAATATCATGACTAAAAGACGACGTGTTATTAATAAGACAAGAGAACAAGACTGACTGGGTGGGGCAGTGGGTCTTGTCAGGGGGGGGGGGGGCAGTGGGTCTTGTCTGGGGGGGGGGGCTGTGGGTCTTGTCTGGGGGGGGCAGTGGGTCTTGTCTGGGGGGGGGGCAGTGCCCCCAAAGCCCCCCCCCCCCCCCCCGTGGTGGCCTTAAGTCCCTTGTTAGACTTCATTATTGGTGAACAATGCATACTGTATGTTATCATCAATGGACTTGAGATAACTATTATTCTCCATCGCACAATCTACTGTGAGAAACAACCCAGTTATATCTTGGACTTCCCCAGTTCTTCAAATCAAACCCTCGACCACAGCAGTACCCCTGATCGAGGACTGGTGGTACGAGCGACGCGACACCGCTGTAGGGAGATTGCCGGTAGATATAGCAGAGGGAATCGTTAAGCAGATTTCGACACAACAATTATTGACGCTAAAGTTAAATTTACATAACGCTATAGTTACATTATAACTGCTGTACTTTCTCAACAAAAATGATTTGCACAGAAATTGTCTCAATTTCCACCTCAACTTTAGTTGCTGTTTTAGAAAAGTTTTTAATCCTTGTTCATTTTTTCATCATGTGTTATTAATTTTCTAAAATTTAGTAAAAAAATCGGCGGCAATTGACGGCATACGCCTCAACATGTATTTTGCTGAGGTCACATTTTTTTCAGATTTGGAATCTACAGGCGAAGCCGGTTCTAATGTTATCTAGATTACATTACAGAGACAACAAATGATTACATTACAGAGACAACAAATATAGCCCGGGAGTTTAAGCAATGATTACTAAATAGGCATTATTAACGGCTTGTTGTAGCTAAATAACTACAGTTGAAAATTGAAAATCCGGCCCTGCCAGCGGGCCCTGCCCGTAAGAATAGGTGTCGAACTACCTTCATAAATATTATTATCATCCAATATCAACATATCTAACCAAGTTTCGTAGCATTTGATTGAAATTTGAAAAAAAATGGGGGGGGGGGGGGATTGGGCACAGCCGTGCCCTCTCCTACCTCTTTACTTTTTTTGTATGTATAAACAGACAGAGTGACCGACAGGCAGACAGTTTGGGTTCCGCCAACCATTAAACAGACGCCAGACCAAGACTACCGACCAAGAAACCACAGTAATGAAACTTTTTGAGGTGGTGTGCTTCGAGTTCCAAGCATTTATTAACCAACATTCTTACATACCTATTGACAGACAACAGACAGACAGATTGGCCGCGAGGGTTTAAACTTAAAAGGCAATTATCTTGGAAGGACATTTTTCAATTTTTAAATTACTACTTGGTTGATTTTTTGAAGAAAAATATTCAATAGTTGGTGCAATTTCGAAAAAGTATTTATATGTATACCGGTAGGCCTATTGTTTCTGTCAAAAATACACTATTTTTATTAAATTTAGACTAAAACTCCTACTAAAGTAGGCCTAGCGTTTTTTTGCAATTCCTGGTTGTTATTTTTATGTTCAGTTCCTGGACTGTGGACTGCATAAAGTATTAAAGTGGGAGTACCCCGCGTTAGTAAAGATCGCCTTGCCCGCATCCCTACTATATTGAATAATAAACTGGCTCATGGTTATTATTATTTGATTTATAGGATATGCCAGAATCTAGTATGGCATCATTTGTTCGTCCTTTCGACATAACTTTATGGCTGTTAATCCTGCTATCTGTTCACGTAGTCGCCTTCATTCTGTATATATTGGACCGGCTGAGTCCGTTTGGGCGGTACCGTGTCAGTAACAGCAACAGACATGAGGACGATGTGCAAGGGCTCGCCTCAGCAATATGGTTCACCTGGGGTGTCCTGTTAAACAGCGGGATAGGAGAAGGTAGGTCTGGTTCGCCTGGAGTGTCCTGTTAAACAGCGGGATAGGAGAAGGTAGGTCTGGTTCACCTGGGGTGTCCTGATAAACAAAAGGTAGGTCTGGTTCACCTGGAGTGTCCTGCTAAACATAAGTAGGTCTGGTTCACCTGGAGTGTCCTGCTAAACAGTAGGTATGTCTGGTTCACCTGGAGTGTCCTGCTAAACAGTAGGTAGGTCTGGTTCACCTGGGGTGTCCTTCTAAACAGAAGGTAGGTCTGGTTCACCTGGAGTGTCCTGCTAAACATAAGTAGGTCTGGTTCACCTGGAGTGTCCTGCTAAACATAAGTAGGTCTGGTTCACCTGGAGTGTCCTGCTAAACATAAGTAGGTCTGGTTCACCTGGAGTGTCCTGCTAAACATAAGTAGGTCTGGTTCACCTGGAGTGTCCTGCTAAACAGTAGGTATGTCTGGTTCACCTGGGGTGTCCTTCTAAACAGAAGGCTGGTCTGGTTCACCTGGAGTGTCCTGCTAAACATAAGTAGGTCTGGTTCACCTGGAGTGTCCTGCTAAACATAAGTAGGTCTGGTTCACCTGGAGTGTCCTGCTAAACATAAGTAGGTCTGGTTCACCTGGGGTGTCCTGCTAAACATAAGTAGGTCTGGTTCACCTGGAGTGTCCTGCTAAACATAAGTAGGTCTGGTTCACCTGGAGTGTCCTGCTAAACATAAGTAGGTCTGGTTCACCTGGAGTGTCCTGCTAAACATAAGTAGGTCTGGTTCACCTGGAGTGTCCTGCTAAACATAAGTAGGTCTGGTTCACCTGGAGTGTCCTGCTAAACAGTAGGTATGTCTGGTTCACCTGGGGTGTCCTTCTAAACAGAAGGCTGGTCTGGTTCACCTGGAGTGTCCTGCTAAACATAAGTAGGTCTGGTTCACCTGGAGTGTCCTGCTAAACAGTAGGTAGGTCTGGTTCACCTGGGGTGTCCTGCTAAACAGTAGGTAGGTCTGGGTCACCTGGGGTGTCCTTCTAAACAAAAGGCAGGTCTGGTTCGCCTTTAGTATCCTGTTAAACAGCGGGATAGGAGAAGGTAGGTCTGGTTCACCTGGAGTGTCCTGCTAAACATAAGTAGGTCTGGTTCACCTGGGGTGTCCTTCTAAACAAAAGGCAGGTCTGGTTCGCCGGGAGTGTCCTGTTAAACAGTGGGAAAGGAGAAGGTAGGTCTGGTTCACTTGGAGTGTCCTGCTAAACATAAGTAGGTCTGGTTCACCTGGAGTGTCCTGCTAAACAGTAGGTTGGTCTGGTTCACCTGGAGTGTCCTGCTAAACAGTAGGTAGGTCTGGTTCACCTGGGGTGTCCTTCTAAACAAAAGGCAGGTCTGGTTCGCCTTTTGTATCCTGTTAAACAGTGGGATAGGAGAAGGTAGGTCTGGTTCACCTGGAGTGTCCTGCTAAACATAAGTAGGTCTGGTTCACCTGGGGTGTCCTTCTAAACAAAAGGCAGGTCTGGTTCGCCGGGAGTGTCCTGTTAAACAGTGGGAAAGGAGAAGGTAGGTCTGGTTCACCTGGAGTGTCCTGCTAAACATAAGTAGGTCTGGTTCACCTGGGGTGTCCTTCTAAACAAAAGGCAGGTCTGGTTCGCCGGGAGTGTCCTGTTAAACAGTGGGAAAGGAGAAGGTAGGTCTGGTTCACTTGGAGTGTCCTGCTAAACATAAGTAGGTCTGGTTCACCTGGAGTGTCCTGCTAAACAGTAGGTAGGTCTGGTTCACCTGGAGTGTCCTGCTAAACAGTAGGTAGGTCTGGTTCACCTGGGGTGTCCTTCTAAACAAAAGGCAGGTCTGGTTCGCCTTTTGTATCCTGTTAAACAGTGGGATAGGAGAAGGTAGGTCTGGTTCACCTGGAGTGTCCTGTTAAACAGCGGGATAGGAGAAGGTAGGTCTGGTTCACCTGGAGTGTCCTGCTAAACATAAGTAGGTCTGGTTCACCTGGGGTGTCCTTCTAAACAAAAGGCAGGTCTGGTTCGCCGGGAGTGTCCTGTTAAACAGTGGGAAAGGAGAAGGTAGGTCTGGTTCACTTGGAGTGTCCTGCTAAACATAAGTAGGTCTGGTTCACCTGGAGTGTCCTGCTAAACAGTAGGTTGGTCTGGTTCACCTGGGGTGTCCTTCTAAACAAAAGGCAGGTCTGGTTCGCCTTTAGTATCCTCTTAAATAGTGGGATAGGAGAAGGTAGGTCTGGTTCACCTGGGGTGTCCTTCTAAACAAAAGGCAGGTCTGGTTCGCCTTTAGTATCCTGTTAAACAGTGGGATAGGAGAAGGTAGGTCTGGTTCACCTGGAGTGTCCTGCTAAACATAAGTAGGTCTGGTTCACCTGGGGTGTCCTTCTAAACAAAAGGCAGGTCTGGTTCGCCGGGAGTGTCCTGTTAAACAGTGGGAAAGGAGAAGGTAGGTCTGGTTCACTTGGAGTGTCCTGCTAAACATAAGTAGGTCTGGTTCACCTGGAGTGTCCTGCTAAACAGAAGGTAGGTCTGGTTCACCTGGGGTGTCCTTCTAAACAGAAGGTAGGTCTGGTTCACCTGGGTTGTCCTTCTGAACAGAAGGTAGGTTTGGATCACCTGGAGTGTCCTGCTAAACATAAGAAAGTAGGTCTGGTTCACCTGGGGTGTCCTTCTAAACAGAAGGTAGGTCTGGTTCACCTGGGTTGTCCTTCTGAACAGAAGGTAGGTTTGGATCACTTGGAGTGTCCTGCTAAACATAAGTAGGTCTGGTTCACCTGGAGTGTCCTGCTAATCAGAAGGTAGGTCTGGTTCGCCTGGAGTGTCCTGTTAAACAGTGGGATAGGAGAAGGTAGGTCTGGTTCACCTGGAGTGTCCTGCTAAACATAAGTAGGTCTGGTTCACCTGGAGTGTCCTGCTAAACAGTAGGTAGGTCTGGTTCACCTGGGGTGTCCTTCTAAACAGAAGGTAGGTCTGGTTCACCTGGGTTGTCCTTCTGAACAGAAGGTAGGTTTGGATCACCTGGAGTGTCCTGCTAAACATAAGTAAGTAGGTCTGGTTCACCTGGAGTGTCCTGCTAAACAGTAGGTAGGTCTGGTTAACCTGGGGTGTCCTTCTAAACAGAAGGTAGGTCTGGTTCACCTGGGGTGTCCTTCTAAACAGAAGGTAGGTCTGGTTCACCTGGGTTGTCCTTCTGAACAGAAGGTAGGTTTGGATCACCTGGAGTGTCCTGCTAAACATAAGTAAGTAGGTCTGGTTCACCTGGAGTGTCCTGCTAAACATAAGTAGGTCTGGTTCACCTGGAGTGTCCTGCTAAACAGAAGGTAGGTCTGGTTCACCTGGGGTGTCCTTCTAAACAAAAGGCAGGTTTGGTTCGCCTGGAGTGTCCTGTTAAACAGTGGGATAGGAGAAGGTAGGTCTGGTTCACCTGGAGTGTCCTGCTAAACATAAGTAGGTCTGGTTCACCTGGAGTGTCCTGCTAAACAGTAGGTAGGTCTGGTTCACCTGGGGTGTCCTTCTAAACAGAAGGTAGGTCTGGTTCACCTGGGTTGTCCTTCTGAACAGAAGGTAGGTTTGGATCACCTGGAGTGTCCTGCTAAACATAAGTAAGTAGGTCTGGTTCACCTGGAGTGTCCTGCTAAACAGTAGGTAGGTCTGGTTAACCTGGGGTGTCCTTCTAAACAGAAGGTAGGTCTGGTTCACCTGGGTTGTCCTTCTGAACAGAAGGCTGGTCTGGTTCACCTGGAGTGTCCTGCTAAACATAAGTAGGTTTGGATCACCTGGAGTGTCCTGCTAAACAGTAGGTAGGTCTGGTTCACCTGGGGTGTCCTTCTAAACAGAAGGTAGGTCTGGTTCACCTGGAGTGTCCTGCTAAACTTAAGTAGGTCTGGTTCACCTGGAGTGTCCTGCTAAACAGTAGGTATGTCTGGTTCACCTGGGGTGTCCTTCTAAACAGAAGGTAGGTCTGGTTCACCTGGGTTTTCCTTCTAAACAGAAGGTAGGTTTGGATCACCTGGAGTGTCCTGCTAAACATAAGTAGGTTTGGATCACCTGGAGTGTCCTGCTAAACAGTAGGTAGGTCTGGTTCACCTGGGGTGTCCTTCTAAACAGAAGGTAGGTCTGGTTCACCTGGGGTGTCCTTCTAAACAGAAGGTAGGTCTGGTTCACCTGGGTTTTCCTTCTAAACAGAAGGTAGGTTTGGATCACCTGGAGTGTCCTGCTAAACATAAGTAGGTTTGGATCACCTGGAGTGTCCTGCTAAACAGTAGGTAGGTCTGGTTCACCTGGGGTGTCCTTCTAAACAGAAGGTAGGTCTGGTTCACCTGGGTTGTCCTTCTGAACAGAAGGTAGGTTTGGTTCACCTGGAGTGTCCTGCTAAACATAAGTAGGCCTGGTTCACCTGGAGTGTCCTGCTAAACAGTAGGTAGGTCTGGTTCACATGGGGTGTCCTTCTAAACAGAAGGTAGGTCTGGTTCACCTGGGTTTTCCTTCTAAACAAAAGGTAGGTCTGGTTCACCTGGAGTGTCCTGCTAAACATAAGTAGGCCTGGTTCACCTGGAGTGTCCTGCTAAACAGTAGGTAGGTCTGGTTCACATGGGGTGTCCTTCTAAACAGAAGGTAGGTCTGGTTCACCTGGAGTGTCCTGCTAAACATAAGTAGGTCTGGTTCACCTGGAGTGTCCTGCTAAACAGTAGGTAGGTCTGGTTCACCTGGGGTGTCCTTCTAAACAGAAGGTAGGTCTGGTTCACCTGGGGTGTCCTTCTAAACAAAAGGTAGGTCTGGTTCACCTGGAGTGTCCTGCTAAACATAAGTAGGTCTGGTTCACCTGGAGTGTCCTGCTAAACAGTAGGTAGGTCTGGTTCACCTGGGTTGTCCTTCTGAACAGAAGGTAGGTTTGGTTCACCTGGAGTGTCCTGCTAAACATAAGTAGGCCTGGTTCACCTGGAGTGTCCTGCTAAACAGTAGGTAGGTCTGGTTCACATGGGGTGTCCTTCTAAACAGAAGGTAGGTCTGGTTCACCTGGGTTTTCCTTCTAAACAAAAGGTAGGTCTGGTTCACCTGGAGTGTCCTGCTAAACATAAGTAGGTCTGGTTCACCTGGAGTGTCCTGCTAAACAGTAGGTAGGTCTGGTTCACCTGGGGTGTCCTTCTAAACAGAAGGTAGGTCTGGTTCACCTGGGTTGTCCTTCTGAACAGAAGGCAAGTCTGGTTCACCTGGAATGTCCTGCTAAACATAAGTAGGTTTGGATCACCTGGAGTGTCCTGCTAAACATAAGTAGGTTTGGATCACCTGGAGTGTCCTGCTAAACAGTAGGTAGGTCTGGTTCACCTGGGGTGTCCTTCTAAACAGAAGGTAGGTCTGGTTCACCTGGGGTGTCCTTCTAAACAAAAGGTAAGTCTGGTTCACCTCGAGTGTAAGTAGGTCTGGTTCACCTTGAGTGTCCTGCTAAACAGTAGGTAGGTCTGGTTCACCTGGGGTGTCCTTCTAAACAAAAGGTAGGTCTGGTTCACCTGGAGTGTCCTGCTAAACATAAGTAGGCCTGGTTCACCTGGAGTGTCCTGCTAAACAGTAGGTAGGTCTGGTTCACCTGGGGTATCCTTCTAAACAAAAGGTAGGTCTGGTTCACCTGGAGTGTCCTGCTAAACATAAGTAGGTCTGGTTCACCTGGAGTATCCTGCTAAACAGATGGTAGGTCTGGTTCGCCAGGGTTGTCCTTCTAAACAAAAGGTAGGTCTGGTTCACCTGGGGTGTCCTTCTAAACAAAAGGTAGGTCTGGTTCACCTGGAGTGTCCTGCTAAACATAAGTAGGTCTGGTTCACCTGGGGTGTCTTGCTAAACAGTAAGTAGTTCTGGTTCACCCGGGGTGTCCTTCTAAACAAAAGGTAGGTCTGGTTCACCTGGAGTGTCCTGCTAAACAGTATGTAGGTCTGGTTCACCTGGGGTGTCCTTCTAAACAAAAGGTAGGTCTGGTTCACCTGGAATGTCCTGCTAAACAGTATGTAGGTCTGGTTCACCTGGGGTGTCCTTCTAAACAAAAGGTAGGTCTGGTTCACCTGGAGTGTCCTGTTAAACATAAGTAGGCCTGGTTCACCTGGAGTGTCCTGCTAAACATAAGTAGGTCTGGTTCACCTGGAGTGTCCTGCTAAACAGTAGGTAGGTCTGGTTCACCTGGGGTGTCCTTCTAAACAAAAGGTAGGTCTGGTTCACCTGGAGTGTCCTGCTAAACATAAGTAGGTCTGGTTCACCTGGAGTGTCCTGCTAAACATAAGTAGGTCTGGTTCACCTGGAGTATCCTGCTAAACAGTAGGTAGGTCTGGTTCACCTGGGGTGTCCTTCTAAACATAAGTAGGTCTGGTTCACCTGGGATGTCCTGCTAAACAGTAGGTAGGTCTGGTTCACCTGGGATGTCCTGCTAAACAAAAGGTAGGTCTGGTTCACCTGGAATGTCCTGCTAAACAGTATGTAGGTCTGGTTCACCTGGGGTGTCCTTCTAAACAAAAGGTAGGTCTGGTTCACCTGGAGTGTCCTGTTAAACATAAGTAGGCCTGGTTCACCTGGAGTGTCCTGCTAAACATAAGTAGGTCTGGTTCACCTGGAGTGTCCTGCTAAACAGTAGGTAGGTCTGGTTCACCTGGGGTGTCCTTCTAAACAAAAGGTAGGTCTGGTTCACCTGGAGTGTCCTGCTAAACATAAGTAGGTCTGGTTCACCTGGAGTGTCCTGCTAAACATAAGTAGGTCTGGTTCACCTGGAGTATCCTGCTAAACAGTAGGTAGGTCTGGTTCACCTGGGGTGTCCTTCTAAACATAAGTAGGTCTGGTTCACCTGGGATGTCCTGCTAAACAGTAGGTAGGTCTGGTTCACCTGGGATGTCCTGCTAAACAGTAGGTAGGTCTGGTTCACCTGGGGTATCCTAAACATTGCGATAATAGGTATGTTTATTCAGCAACTGTGACATGAATTCCTACCATATACCTTACAGGGTCACCCAGGAGTTTTGGTGCCCGTGTCCTTGGGATGGTGTGGGCCGGATTTGCTCTGATTATTCTCGCCTCCTACACCGCCAACCTCGCGGCTTTCCTTATGCTTGATAGACGAGGCACAGAATTATCAGGAATCGACGACGCCAAATTTAGAAATCCTTCGCGGAAGTTCAAGTGAGTTTATTTTAAATGGTAATTTATCATAATCTTGCACAATAGTTCAGTCAATCCAGCGAAAAAGAGGGGGTAACCCAAAACTAATTCACAATTCATTCGATCCATGTTTTTTTTGACTCTACATTATCTTGCTAATATCACCAAAAAGTCTATAAAAATTAATTCTGCGGATCAATTTCAATTCAATTCTTCTTTCCTTAGCAACAAGGATTTTACATAGCAACAAGGGGTCTATTGGATTGGTGGGATTTTCACCAAATTTGGCGCAAACAATATTTAGTCCAGTAACTATCGATTGACAGAACTATCCACGCAGTACTCTACATAGAAACCAATTTACTGTAGTTTCCAGAGAAACGGACATTTGTCTAATCATTTAAAAAATTTTAATACCGGTACCAATTTTCCTGGTACAATATAGATATAGGGAGCTTAATTACACAACTTCTGTACTTGGTCTATGTAACCCATCGGATTTGTCGACCTCGAAAACCCTCATCCCCAAAAAAATTAGTTATTATAATATTATAAACTATTTATGTGTAAAGTCTTGGTATTGGTATTGGCATTGATTTAATGGTGCTCAAAGTATAACATTAAAATTAACAATAAAATAACACAATTAAATAAAACAAACATAGATGACATTAGATACACACATAGACATGACATACAGTAGATTTGAATATTAATTTGGCGCTATAAAAACGGTATTATTTCTAAAGTTATTATTAAAATACATTGCGCACCGGGGATAGATAACCTAACCTCTAAGGCGAACCTTATTTCCTTCGCTAACACTAATGGAAATAATGACATTTCCTTGGAGTGGAATTGTATAATTATTTTTGATATTGTAATAAGTTGTTCAGAAATGGAAAAAATGAGAAAGCCCCCGGTGTCGCGCTTTCTCATTTTTTCCGTTTCTGAAAAACTTATTACGATATCATTCATTAAGGGGGGAGTACACACCCCCCCCACCCCCCCACCCATGTCAAAATTTCAAATATTTGTTTTTTTATTTAATCTTTATCAGAATTTAAGGAGTATTTCAAATCTGAAAACCGCGTAGCGAAACCTCTTTTAGTTATCGAGTTATCCCTGTTTTTCTGTATGATGGTCTGTCAGTCAAATTGTAAGACAGACAAACAACCGTCAAACAGACAGACTAGATTCCATCAAACCTTAAAACAGACATCGGAAATGAAATCAGCGACCCCGAAAACCCCCATAATGAAAGTTTTAGCCCGGTGATGTGCTTCTATCATGCCAGAAATGATTAACCAACCAGACCTCAGACAGCCAGTTATGGCGGGAAGGTTTAAACTTTGAAGGCAATTATCTTGGAATGACATTTTCATTTTTCAAATTACTACTCCCCCGCCATTTTTTAACCAATTTTCTTTATTTTTGGCTCATTTGAAAGGGTTTCGGCAGTTATCGGTTGGAATTTTTATATTTCTGTTTTTACAGCCAATTTTTCAGATACAAGCCAAAAATTTGTTAAAATTTTGCCAAATATTAATAAATATTAATTAATTTTCATAAAAAGGCTAAACTAAAAATGTTAACCGATAACTTTTGTGGAGCTCACCTCCATAATTCTAAAAAATTGGTTTCAGCCATGGAATACTAAATATACAGTATATATATATATACTGTATACTGTATACTGTGTATACTATACTGTATATTTAGTATTCCATGTTTCAGCCAATTTCACCTCAAATTGAATGACTACTGTAGTTAGCATTTTAACCGCAAATCGTGTACTTCCTCTTAAAGATTAAAGTTGCATTAACACTTAACAGCTCAACTACAATTAATTTATTTAATAATTTTTTTTCATCAGTTACCTTAATATATCGTGAAGAAATGTTTGATATTTTTAAATATAGGATACGACTTATAGTTACCGAGATCTAACAATTTACGTGTGACAGGCCAGTGTAAATTGTATTCATTCCCCATTAAACTGCAGCCTATTGTGCAATTAATTAAATTAGTTTGGAACATTGCTAATTTGCTACTCTTTCCTACTTTTCCTTTTAATTTGGCTTGTGTTTTCCTTTTGTTTGGCATTTATGTAGAATTTCAATGAACATATATACGGAGCCCCAAAAGGAACATTTGGAAAAAAAAATTTCAGTTGTGCGGACAACTTAGTAGGGGCCTTTCTTGTGCGCTCATTTTTTTGTCAGTGTGTAAAATAATATATTATAATTTATAATTTTAAGTATAAACATTTTTTATGGGTAGTTAGTTGTGTCGTCATTCAATATAATAAAACCTGCACCATAGGCCTAATGGGTATCCGGGGTTAGTATTTATGTCTTCGAGTTATAAAGGAGTTTAAGGAGTAATTCATTAAGACATTTACATGCACTAAATATATTTACATCAATTGTTAAATTATATATAAATTATACAATACATTACATAATATTATGATCATAAAAGTGAGGTCTGCTCCTGATATTAATAAATATACAATACGATGGGATATCAATATAAACGAATGTTAACAGTTTTTACCGCGTGTTAGAATACAGACTGTAATTAATACAGTACACATTGCACCAAATAACTACTGCACAATAATAAAGAAGTCGGTGGGAAATTAAAAAAACATGGAAGGCCATTAACATTATAAAACAAATTAAGTGGATAATCGATGGCCGAGGATGTTATTTATACTGTTATTATAGTACCGATAATAAAAAGAAAAACATATTCGCTGGTTAAACAAATAGAGGAGAAACATTAATAATAATAATACTGTAATAAATAATGAACTTAGCGATTGTTATGGCAGATTGTTTGCACTTAGTACTGCAGTACTGAGCAGTATTGACAGACTGCTAAATCTAAAATCATTCGGTAAATTGAACTTTCTCTTCGGTGTCGAATGTCTGCGGTATAGGCTGACCGGAACCGAATGTATGCGGTACCGGCTGACCGGGACCGAATGTCTGCGGTACCGGCTGACCGGGACCGAATGTCTGCGGTACCGGCTGACCGGGACCGAATGTCTGCGGTATCGGCTGACCGGGACCGAATGTCTGCGGTACCGACTGACCAGGACCGAATGTCTGCGGTACCGGCTGACCGGGACCGAATGTCTGCGGTACCGGCTGACCGGGACCGAATGTCTGCGGTACCGGCTGACCGGGACCGAATGTCTGCGGTACCGGCTGACCGGGACCGAATGTCTGCGGTACCGGCTGACCGGGACCGAATGTCTGCGGTACCGGCTGACCGTATTGGCCTGTCATCGGGGCGGTAACATATACGACCTGCACGCGCCGAGCTTTTGCCACACAACAGATTTTAGTGGACGCGAGAGCAATCTGTGTCACTATCATTGCGAATGTAACAACCCAAAAAATCAAGAGCGCCATGTGCAACCCTCTGCACGTATAAAAATAATAGCCGTAACTTCCCCATCCCCAACCGCCATATATAATCACTGAGGACGACTGGGTGCCACCACAACCTATACAAATAAACATAAGAACTGCATCTATAACAATGACAGCGATTAGGAGACCCCTGGAGCATTTATCAGTGTTGCCGCCATCTTTAATACTACCGAACAATCCCAATAGGCCGACAAGTAACATAAGAACACCACTCCATACCGGGACAGCGAATGAGGAAACAAAGCAATATAAATTCATATCAATAATTCCACACAATATGAACAGTCCGCCCAGAGCAATGATAACGCTACTGACAACTTTATTTGCGGTAACGTTCCCCCATTTCTCGCCGGGTTGTAATGCCGGTTGGCCTGGCCCTGCAGTAGTTGGTATAGGTTGGCCGGCAACGGGATTAACCGGTACCTGAATTTGTTGTGGATAGGGTGGGCCAATCTGAATCTGGGTTTGCGAATCCATTGGAATGGATGTCGTCGCTAAACGCTACACAAGCTGACAAGCGGGTTCATGTAGTACAGATTTAATTGCACAATGCAGCAATGGTTCCCGCAGGAAATTTGAATTTCACTTGTTTCTATTTCAGTATTTCGGCTTTAGGCCTACTACAGCAACCTTATCTCCAATCTCAGTATCTGTACCATAAAAATTAGGCCTAAGTAAAGAATGTGAGTTGCTAGGAAACTAGATAAATACCATTGAGAGTTTAAAAAAGCACGTTTCAAAATGTAGTTTTATGGGATGATAGATAAGGTGGCGATAGGCGGACATTGAGGACACGATAGGGCGTGGTAACGATCGCTGGCTGAGTTTTGACAAAATTTACAGGTG
>JAUCBJ010004286.1:0-33367 GCA_032718475.1 Nemertoderma westbladi | reverse complement strand
CCAGAAGCAAAATCGCATTTTGGTAAATAGGTAAGTGAAAAGAGCGCGAAATTTAAATAAAATTGACCGTATAAGAAAAAAAATCATCGTCTGAATTTCTCTTAGCAATAGGCCGAAATGTGCCTAAAATAATTATTGCCATTTTTGGCAACCATTGGAATTAAAGAAAATTAATGGTTGCCATTTTTGGCAACAATTATCATTGTGCAGCCCTGTCAGTAACTCTGTCATTGTAAATTACTTCAAAATTGCTTACTTCTTGCTTACCCTTGTCGAGTTGTGATGATTTATAAACAAAACATTAGTTGATGAAATGTCAGAATGTATTTGACTGTTTGATATGTTGTTAATATGTTATGGAAAGATGACAAAAAGATCTGTAACAGATACCGTACTGGTAGACTGGTATATGGTATAGGCATACACAAAACTAAAGAATCACATGCTTCAAAGGCTGAAATGGAAATAAACGTAATAATATTTGACAACGTCAGAACGTGAACATCACCAAAAGGAAGCAAGAAGGCAAGGGGGCATTAAAGTTTGAGAAACGGCGTGACAGAAGAAAAATAGTGTCAAAATTTAGAAAGACTGAGAAAACCAAAACGCGTGTTAAGGGATTCAACCAAATTGTTTCTAGTAGGCCCTAACAAGCCTAATGAAAACGGGATGAAATTATTTTCATTTTATGTCTGAATGTTATGTTATGTACTGATGTAGGAATGGAAAGATAGATATACTGAACTGATATAAGAGTAGAAGGATGATTTAGATTGCTGGGCAATTGTATCAGCATTACACAGTTATAATCTTTAACTACTAAACTATTATTGGTACAAACAACAATCAACCACCTCCCCAAGCAGCGCCAGAGATTACTAGCAAAAATAAACTATCACCAGTCAGTCTGTGTTTGTGTTATTGACTCTCATTCTCACCTCCTTTATTAGGATATATTGCTGTATTGGTTAGAACTTAGAATATGCCACTACCGGTATAAGTATAACCTGTCGCTGTAACCTGGCCCTATCCCTTTTTTCTAGGCCTAACATTAACATTTCAGGATCTAAGGAATGACCATACTGCCATAGAAGGACTTAATGACGCAGAACCATATAAGCCATATTCAATGAGTTAGTTAAGTTGCCAAATATGGCAACAACGGCTTTATATAGTTGCCAAATCAGGCAATCAGAAATGTTTCCAGATTTTGCTTGGTTGCCAAATATGGCAATCACAATCATTGCCAGATTTGGCCATTGTACCTAACTGTACTGTCTGACTGCTGGACTGTAGTACAGTACAGCAGTCAGTCTGGGAAATTAGCCCAATAGGGAAATTTTAAAATTTCCCTTTATGGAAACTTTCATTTCCCTATAGCAGTATAGGGAAATTTTAGCATAATGCTGTAATGGCTATGGCGCATTCACTGCAGTACATGAATACTGGAATAGAGTAAGACTAGGCCTAATGTAATTCATTGAATCAGAAAAAAATTGTCTTATCGGTTGAACTCACTCATCCGTTATTGTTGTTGTTTTATCGATTCTGGGGATTCGAGCAGTGAACGTGAACAACTAAGCCTGTAAGCTGACTGGTTAACTAGTCTTGGGACTTCAGTCTGTAGGCCTACCAAGTTCAAAGTTCGAGAGCCAAGAATATGAACATAATTCACTCGCGAGCAAGTCAGCAAGTTTTATACTTTAATAAACCTAATCCTGTAATCGTATTGCAGTTAAGGTTGATGGTAAGTGTTGGTCAATTCGCTCCTAGAAAGACCCATTAGTTTATAATTATATTACAGTATTATCAGATTATTATATAGTATACTGGTATATAGTACATAGTATATAAATTAGTATTATTATTATCTGATTATATTAGTTTACTCGTTAACCAGTCAGCTTAGTTGTGTTTTTCACGTGCTGCTCGAAGTCCCAGACTAGATAAAATAACAACAATAACGGATGAGTGAGTAAAACTGTAAAACCGATAAGAAATAAAATTCTGATTCAATGAATTAATTACATTAGTCTTACTGTCTTACACCAAAATATAGTGGCAGATCTGATCTGCCCCCTTTCCATTTCCAGTACAAATTACATGTCTTTCAGTCATTTGAATTTCCCACGCTATGGAGCAGGGTGGCACCTTTTAGGGACTTGCCAGTTTGGGAACTAGGAATTCTTGTGGCTTAGCCACACGTCAGGGTCAGCCTTACCGGTACCACCAATGGACAGATGGAGTTACAGAGTTATATCTGTATATGTTACCTATAGGTGATAGGCTTAGCAGTAAGCTTACCGGTAGCTTGTTAGTGTGTACTCTTGTAGATACCGCGATACCGGTACCCCTGTACTCCAAACATTTAAAACAGGTTATTTCTGTATTTCATGTTATTCCTAGCTGCCTAGAACTGTAGACTACTGTTAAGGTAGACTAATCTTCATAAATTTGTAAATCATTTTCTACAGTTCAATATATATATATATAATGGCGGATGAAACCAAAAGCGAAGTTGATGTGACGCAAGCGCAAGACGGCGGAATAACAAAGACGATTCTCCGGGCGGGAGACCCAGACAATAAACCCCGAGGGGGCGATAAAGTCACGGTCCATTACGTAGGTAAACTCGAGAATGGGGAGGTCTTCGATTCGAGTCGTCAACGCGACGATACCTTTGAGTTTGAGATCGGCGGGGGCAGCGTAATAAAGGGGTGGGACGAGGGTGTTGCGACCATGGGGTTGGGGGAGTTGGCGACCTTTACGATCCGATCCGACTACGGGTACGGCGATAAAGGATCGCCGCCTAAAATACCGCCGAAAGCGACGCTCATCTTCGAAGTTGAGTTACTAGGGATTAAAGGTGAGGATATAAGCGAGGACGGTGATGGGAGTATTATTAAGCACCTTGTTCGACGTGGAAGCGGCTTTAAAATGCCTAACACCGGGGCGAAACTCAGGGTTAAACTGTGCGGGAAAGTCGATGGGAAAGTGTTCGACGACCGAGAGGTTGAGTTCGAGTTCGGGGAGGGGGTTGAGCAGCAGATCTGTCGGGGGTTGGAGCGCGGCATAGGGAAGATGAAACCGGGGGAGGTGGTTGAGTTGGACATAGATTCCTCGCAGGGATGGGGCGACAGCGGGCACACAGAGTTGGGTGTGCAATCAGGGAAGCCGATACAATACCGGGTGGAACTCCTAGAGATGGAACAGAACAAAGAATCCTGGGAACTCGATGAAGCAGAGAAACTTAACTACGCCGAGGCATTCAAGGTCAAAGGGACTAAATACTTTAAGGACGGCCATATTGAGAACGCTATACAGTTCTATAAGAAGGCTAAAGATTACGCATCCGCTGCTACTGTTGATAAAGAATCCGAGAAAGCTAAGCACAACAATCTAATGGTTGCGTTGCATCTCAACCTCGCTATGTGTTACATAAAAGCGAACAGGGAAGCCGAAGCTGTGGAGGAATGCGATGAAGCTTTAGCTATAGATCGAGACAACATCAAGGGTTACTACAGAAGAGGGGAAGCCCGGTACGCTAGAAGGGATTACGATCAAGCCGTCCACGATTACCACAGAGTCCTTCAACTAGACCCCGATAACAAAGCCGCCAAGAATAAGAAGAATATCTGTGAGGTTAACATCCGTAAGGAAGAGGAGCGAAGTAAAGCGATGTATACGAAGATGTTTTCGGCTATCGTTTCTGGGGAATCCCGTAAACCCGAGGTTTCTAACGGGCCTTCAGCCGCTGAGGAAACTCCTGCAGAAGTTCAATCATAATTAATCAACTAATTATCACATCGTCTTTGTGCTGTCTAATCGATTACTTAATCGGTATCGTTCTCAACTTTAATATCTAATTTCCATGTGACATACCAACCAATGCCAATTGGCAGACTGTTACTGTTGAGTTATTATTGTGTTTATTTCGTATCTGCAATATTATTTGTCAATTAAAGAAACAAAAGCGTTAATGTATATTCCATTGTAATTATTCCCATTGAAGTGAGTTAAATAATAATTATCTACTAATATCTATATCCTTTAGTGCTTTGCGTTAGCGTGATCATTTATTTCAGCAGAAGCTCAGCTTATTAATATCGGGGTAAATAAATGCTAAATATGTAACAAACTCATACCAGTCATTGTCGTCATATAATATATCTTAGCATTAGCTTTAACATACTAACAAGAACCTTAGCCAAAGATTGAACTTTGTTATTTTACTTCGCCAATCAAAAGGATAAAACTGGTGTGTCCGGGAATTAGAGAATGATATCTTGAAAAAAACTGGAAAACTGGAAGGGACCAAACAAAAACTAGCTATATTAACTGCTAATTCTTATAGAAAATTGTCCTATCTAATCTTGTGTAAAAATGATGATTATAAGGTTTACATAAAGGTTATGTATGATGAACTGTATTCCTGGTAAAAGCAGGCCCTGTAGAACTGTATTCTAGGTGATGGCAGGCCCTGTAGAACTGTATTCTAGGTGATGGCAGGCCCTGTATAACTGTATTCTAGGTGATGGCAGGCTTTTTAGAACTGTATTCTAGGTGATGGCAGGCCCTGTAGAACTGTATTCTAGGTGATGGCAGGCCCTGTAGAACTGTATTGTAGGTGATGGCAGGCCCAGTAGAACTGTATTCTAGGTGATGGCAGGCCCTGTAGAACTGTATTCTAGGTGATGGCAGACCCTGTAGAACTGTATTCTAGGTGATGGCATTCCCTGTAGAACTGTATTCTTTCTAGGTGATGGCAGGCCCTGTAGAACTGTATTCTAGGTGATGGCAGGCCCTGTATAACTGTATTCTAGGTGATGGCATGCCCGGTAGAACTATATTCTAGGTGATGGCAGGCCATGTAGAACTGTATTCTAGGTGATGGCAGGCCCTGTAGAACTGTATTCTAGGTGATGGCAGGCCCTGTAGAACTGTATTCTAGGTGATGGCAGGCCCTGTAGAACTGTATTCTTTCTAGGTGATGGCAGGCCCTGTAGAACTGTATTCTAGGTGATGGCAGGCCCTGTAGAACTGTATTCTAGCGTGATGGCAGGCCCTGAAGAAACTATATTCTAGGTGATGGCAGGCCCTGTAGAACTGTATTCTTTCTAGGTGATGGCAGGCCCTGTAGAACTATATTCTAGGTGATGGCAGGCCCTGTAGAACTATATTCTAGGTGATGGCAGGCCCTGTAGAACTGTATTCAAGGTGATGGCAGGCCCTGTAGAACTGTATTCTAGGTCATGGCAGGCCCTGTAGAACTGTATTCTAGGTGATGGCAGGCCCTGTAGAACTGTATTCTAGGTGATGGCAGGCCCTGTGTAACTGTATTCTAGGTGATGGTAGGCCCTTTAGAACTGTATTCTATGTGGTGGCAGGCCCTGTAGAACTGTATTCTAGGTGATGGCAGGGTGATGGCAGTCCCTGTAGAACTGTATTCTAGGTGATGGCAGGCCCTGTAGAACTGTATTCTAGGTGATGGCAGGCCTTGTAGAACTGTATTCTAGGTGATGGCAGGCGCTGTAGAACTGTATTCTAGGTGATGGCAGTCCCTGTAGAACTGTATTCTAGGTGATGGCAGTCCCTGTAGAACTGTATTCTAAGTGATGGCAGGCCCTGTAGAACTGTATTCTAGGTGATGGCAGGCTTTTTAGAACTGTATTCTAGGTGATGGCAGGCCCTGTAGAACTGTATTCTAGATGATGGCAGGCCCTGTAGAACTGTATTCTAGGTGATAGCCGGCCCTGAAGAACTGTATTCTAGGTGATGGCAGGCCCTGTAGAACTGTATTCTAGGTGATGGCAGGCCCTGTAGAACTATATATTCTAGGTGATGGCAGGTCCTCTAGAACTGTATTCTAGGTGATGGCAGGCCCTGTAGAACTGTATTCTATGTGATGGCAGGCCCTGTAGAACTGTATTCTAGGTGATGGTAGGCCCTGTAGAACTGTATTCTAGGTGATGGCAGGCCCTGTAGAACTGTATTCTAGGACCCGACATAGCATTCTCGTTTATGTGGCGTGAAGCCATCCAGAGATTTGGTATCCTCGGCAGTTAGATCCCAGCTTAAATTACTGTACCACATGGGGGGGGGGGGGGGGGGGGTGGTTCTACTGCTGCTCTAAATAATTTAACCTTAAGTTTCCGAGACCGCCAAACAGAGTTACTTTGAGTAAACAGAGTAACTTGGATAGGTTCAGCTAGCAACGAATTCTGCAAATCTATTTAATTAATACTGAGTCTTGGAACAATGTTATTCTGAAAGCAGATATTTTATTTGGTATATTTTTGAGCTTGTCCATCCATGACCTACTATAGATACGACCCGCCAAGCTGCTGCAAAGCTCCTAAATTTAGTGGGCCAGTTATTTATATTGTTAAAATCCCATAAACAGTTGTAGGTGTAGGTCCAGCTGGTCGAAAGTACTTGGCACTTACGAAAATTAAGTCCTCTTTTAGATGAGGCAAATAAAAATTAAATAGCTGCAGTAGTTGTAGAGTTACGGGGAGTTCCTGGCACCTTTCAGAATTGAAAAAATCACTCATCATACGCCCCTTCTCTTTGAAGACTTTGATATAACCATATGATTATTTGCTGTGTTGAATTCTTTATTAATAATAATTTTGCTTCTATTAAAAATAGGTGTTTTGACTTCTCATCAACTTTCGATTGTTGATAACGAATACACCAAAATATAATAATATAGAGTTGGCTATTACCAAAGCTTGTAAAAGCTTTTGCGGATATACTCAGTCCCCCTCGCCCGCAAGGTACCGTTATAGGTGTTTTAACGGACATAAAAGTCATTCTTCTGTATGTGTGCTTTGGCGGACATGGTAAGGCAAAAAACCCGCAATGCGTCAAATACACTGGCACAGCTTAGCCTTGATGATTCAGATTACGACATCTAACAGCTGGTTGCTGACATGGAAACGGCCATTGGACACATGGTTCTTTGTTTAGCTTAACAGCCAATCAGAGCGATTTTTTTCTGTCGATGTGGAGATATTTGGCCGATCGTGCTAGGAGTGTTCAGTCTTACTGTTTTTCTTGATACTGTTGTGTTGTTTCTATCTAGGCCAGGAACACCGGCTCTAGAGTCAATTCGTTTCAGACTTTAGAAGAAACATTAGTAGGCTTAAGATTATAGAGCGTATAACTGTTATCAGTTCATAACATATCACATATCATAACTTGTCATATCATATCTTAACCTACCGTCTTAATGCTTTACTGTTGTCATATTTGTATCAGTTGGTTGAATATTATTTGGAGAACATTTATAAAGAACCCAAATTTCCCAATTTTCTTGATACACTACAGGTTAGAGAGACAGGCTACATATAGCGATTGCGACTTATATTATTGTGGTTTGTAGTGAATTTAATGCTATTTGATAAGCACTACATGAGTCAATTGCTGTTCTCTTTATATATGATAAAATTCATTGACGGTCGGCAAATTAGTGAGCAGTATTGTGTGATACCGGTAGTGTGCATGATTGTGGCTGATAACTAAGCATTTCCTAAAGAATGCGCCTCATATGTGAATCATAAGCCTTACCGACTTACCGTTGTGATTAGTATAAGTCATATCTCTGTTTACCTAGATAGAGCGCCACGTCCTAAATGAACTGTTAATATTTCCCGAAAGTGAATAATATTGGTCAGAAATTATTTATTAACGATCAATCGAATAATACAGTAATCTTACACTGCAATAATAATCTAAGCCCTCAGAATCCAGTCTCCCGGGTATATCCAGCGGGTGAATGGACGCGCACTAGGCTGGCTTCTGCTAATGTTGTGTTTATTGGTATTAAATATTTGTCAACTTCTAAAGTCTATTTATAAACCAAAAGACATATAAATTTTGGCAGGTTAAACTGCTAAAGGTCTTCAAAAGCGCGTACAATAACAGTTATTGTCTTTATTGCAGTAAGCAATAAAGTTGAAAGTACCGGTCGACCGGTAAACCTGAACCGGTACTGCTGTAGGTCCATAGGCCCAACTGCCAGAACTGGTACTGCTGTAGGTCCGTAGGCCCAACTGCCAGAACCGGTACTGCTGTAGGTCCGTAGGCCTAACTGCCTGAACCGGTACTGCTGTAGGTCCGTAGGCCTAACTGCCTGAACCGGTACTGCTGTAGGTCTGTAGGCCCAACTGTCCTAACCGGTACTTCCAGTATAAGTACATTAGTATTATTCGATTTTGATTATTGTATACCGGTAGGTCTTAGTATTTAATCAGGGACTGCAGCCCTGGTTTTTTATTGAGATTTTACTTATTTCTGTCGGTTTTATTTACATGTAAGTTAATATTGAGCTGAAGACGTGTAAGTCTGCTCAGATTGTTCAGATAATTGTAGGCCGGACTATTGTCGGACTGTTGTTGGGTCTGGAGAGATTGTGGCGTGTGTAGAGTCTGTCCGATAAAGTGCCAGTTAGTAAGTTGGGGCAGCCAGAGCTGTAAGGTCAATCCCCTCCTAAAGAATAAGTCGTACTACCGTGTTAAAACGCATACTAACTAACCATTTTGGAATCTGCATATACTATAGTTTATTTAGGCTTGATAGTAGTCTGCCAGCGTTTTGGCCTGTGTTTGTTTGTGTGGTCTGTTCAGGTACCGTAATAGTTATTACTCAGATATTTTGTAGGCTGGATTGTTGTCTAGCTATTATTAGGTCTGAAGAGATTGCTGCGTGTGTAGAGTTTGTCTGATAAAGTGCCAGTTAGTAAGTTGGGGCAGCCAGAGCTGTAAGGTCAATCCCCTCCTAAAGAATAAGTCGTACTACCGTGTTAGAACGCATACTATACTAACTAACCATTTTGGAATCTGCACATACTGTAGTTTATTTAGGCTTGATGGTAGTCTGCCAGCGTTTGGTTTGTAATTTGTTTGAGTAGTTTGTACGGGTAGCGTAATATTTATTATTCAGAGTTTATGCGATTATTCGCAACATTCATATCCCTAAGTTTATTCCTACAGTAATTGTGCTTGTTACACATACCGTTATAGTTAAATTAACCCCGGTACTACACGGGCTGCTTGGCGTAGGTAAAGACTGGTGATTTTGTGCACCGGTCACTCCAGCAGATGCCGTGGTTCTTTTAACTGTTCAAGTATATTTAACTGCTGGTTATTTGTTTTTAATAAGTACTTGTACCTAATTTAGGGTTTAGTGTACAGTGCTTTCCGAAAGTAATTGGTGTGTAGGCAGTGTATTGTGTTGTAAAGTGGTTAATAGGCACGTTGGATCTGGTAGTCCGCGGTAATTAACTTCTAGGTAGGAACACTCCGTGATACATAACGTAGTACCTATAGCGATACGGCTATAGGTCGTCAGGCGGTGGTATTTTCCTATCTGGACAACGCAGTGTATTTACTACTACTTATTATTTTCAAATACCGTAGTACACTGTCCGTTGTAATAACCAGAATTCTAACCCTTTGTTAGGCTGGTTTGTAGACTTCCTGTAAAATTACCCTAAAATTCCGTACGTAATATTTTTGTTGTGTTTAATTAGAGAATTAATCTCACCCGTATCGTAAGTAATTTGTAGTATTAAGTAACTTAGGTAAATTAGAATTATCTGTTTTAGTGTCCAATAAGTAGCACTCCACTGAGAGCGCACAGCTTCTGTGTAGTGACTCCCCCCAGAAATAATAACATCTATTTCAATATTGTAACAAAACCCCTCATACGGGTACATATAAATCCACTAAATCTATTAATAAAATAGTAGGCCTGTTATACAACACTTAGGTCTTAATATCAGTTGGACTGCTGCTCAAATAACGGTAATAAAGTAAGTAAAGTAACCAAGTAACCCCTAACATTCAGAAATTCAATTATTTTAAAATAATTGACATACCGGTATTTACAATAGGCTTATTATATTTATTCTATAAATTTAGGCTGAAATCATACCGGTACTCTGTAATTAATTCTAGTCCAGAATTATACTTATATACTATAAGTGTAAGCTGCATACCGGTATTCACGATAGGCCTATTATATATTTATATATATTTGTGCCAAAATTATATACCTGTATTCTGTGACAAATCTAGTCTGTAATAATACTTATATATCTACTATAAGCATACCGGTATTCTAATATATTATATATATCACGCTACACTGAGTAGCAGTATCGGTAATTAATTGTGAGGCTAACAGTGATACTGAATTACTAGACTTGCTTTAACTGTAATATAGCAGTAGGCATTCAACTGTACAATCAAACATGGCTGACACAAGGCAAACTCTGTCAGATAGTCTCCTAGAAACAACAGCCTGTTTCTCAGATCAAAGTATAGAGAATCCCAGACCGAGGTCTGAAACCCCTCATACTGTAAGAAGGGCCACCCCTGCAGTGGTTGTGTCAGAACCTAGGTTGGTAGAAGCGATTTCGCAATTTGCGAAGTTAGTGAAGCGCCGTTGGTCTGCCATAGGCACTCGGGCCCAAGTCAAGCGGGATCAAGAAGAAGCTATAAAACAGCAGCAACCTCCTAGCCAAGAACCTAGTTCTCAGCGGCCCGATAGCTCCAGTAGTTCGGATACTGTTGAGCGGACGCCCGAACGCGGAGCGAAGATGGCGGATACGGTTTATGATGAGCGGCCAACCTATGAAGAATCAACCGACGCCACTTCTTCTCTAGTGGAAAGCGAGGTGGAAAGCGAGGTGGAAAGCGAGGTGGAAAGCGAGGTGGAAAGCGAAGTGGAAAGCGAATTAACAGCAGCAGAGAAGCCGCGAACTAGAGACGCCATTGACATCTATCTGTCAGACTATCAGCGATTCATAGGAGACGAAGAGTTGAGGAGACGACTGTCTGGACTTCGCCCTAATAGTGAAGGAACCAAGCTTGTGTTGGACGCAATCGATGCGGAAATGTTAGCTGCAAACCAAGCTAAATTTGATGAAAAACTCCGCCTCGTTAGAGTCCAAGAAGAACAAGTAAAGAAAAAACGGATAGAGGACCGAAAGGCAGCAGCAGTAACGGCGGCAGAAGCAGAAGCAGCAAAGGCAGCGGCAGAAGCAGCAAAGGCAGCGGCAGAAGCAGCAAAGGCAGCGGCAGCAGCAGAAGCAGAAAGAAAGGCAGCGGTGGCAGAAGCAGAACTGAGAGCGTCTGAGGAGACTACCCAACTAGAGTTTGAAAATCTGCAAGAGACGCAAGACAACATAAATAAACAGTTAACTGCTAGTCACATGCAGATGATGAGAGGATCTACTCCCAAACGCCAGGGATATACATCATCGGAGGAAGGCGAGACCACCGATCCTGAAGGCAGAGGAAATAGATCTCGTCTAAGCAGGCGTAGAAAAACATCTCACCGTCACAAATTGCCTGATTTGCCCCCAGTGGTTAGAAGACAACTAGCTAGCACAGACTTAGGTAGTACCGAACCCACAGAACAAATTATTCAGGTCAAAGGACTCCCTACAATAGTTGATGAGCCTGAAATAATTGGGCCTGTCGTTCCCAAAGCCACTCCTGTGCTAGAGACCCCTGTACTTCCAGAGCTTAACTCTAAATTCCCTTTACATAGTACTACACTGCCTGTACCCGGTAGAACAGTCCATGAGAATATCCCTGTCCTGGAAGCTGAGAGAGAAATCAAAGATTTGTCTCCCGTCGTCCCACGTCAGCCCGCTACAATGTTGGCGACTCCCGCTTCGGCAGTCGAGTGGGTAGAGGAGGGACGGCGGGGGATGAATCTCCTGCTCGGACAGATGCAGGAGACTGTCTACCAACTTAAGGGAACAGTAAGGGAAGGTAGGGCAGAATTGCAAGAAGTGCAGCAAAGTATCGCGCTGGAACGCGACAAATTAGTCAATATACAAAAGGGTATACCAATACCCCCAGTAACATTGTGTCAACCTGTTAGGTCTGAAGTATTACATGCGCAAGGTGTGGAGCCTACACGCATCTATACTGCTAGTGAAGTAGAAACTCCTATAGCAAACCCTATTAAGGGTGATTATAAACCTGTTGTTAATGATATTCCCTATAGACCCGATAATGATCCGAGAAATTTATATACCGATAATTCAATATTAAATAACACAATGGCCCAAGAAAGCTTTACGCGTCAGATGGCTAGAACAGAAGCCCGCCAAGCGGTCAAAGTGGGAGAGATCGTCAAATTCAATGGAGATGAGATGAAATGGTTACCTTTCAATGAATATTACAAAGATAGCATACAGAACTCTGTACTATCTAACGGAGAGAAACTTAGGTTCCTCATCAAGTGCTTGGAAGGACCTCCCAAGTTAATGGCGTTAAAGTTTATTGGACATCCAGAAGGATTAAGACAAGTTTGGGATACATTAAACATCAGGTATGGTAACAAGGATAACATAGCTAAGTATTTGTATGCAAAATTAGTAGCCCCCAGAAACTTCCTTAGTAGCGGGATTATAGAGTTTTCCGATGAGATTCAGGAGATCTGTAGACAATTGGACTGGTTAGGTAAGTCTCATGAATATCAGAGTTCCATGGTTATTGGAGCCGTAGTCTCTACTTTACCAAAGGGTGGAGTATGTACACGCTGGGACAAGGAAGTGTTGTACATGAATGAACAACAACGACGAAGCCCTACCATGGCTGATCTCATGTCCTTCTTAGATAGTGAAGTAAAATTACAACTCATAAAGCAGTCCAGAGAGAAAACATCGGAAAATAAGGTAAGTGAGAAACCCGTTTCTAGGAGAAGGATAATACCAGTGTTATACTGACGACAGCGAAAGCCAAGCTTCTCAAGAGGAGGACAACGTGAAAGACACAGCAAAATCTTATGTATGGGAGCGGAGATTCATCCTATTGAGTGTATTAGAGTGCGAGAATCTCCAACATATAGTCAATAGCCGATAAAAATTAATAAAATCATGTATAAAGAGGATATTGACAATTAAAGAATTACTATTAAATAGCATTCCAGATCTGTATGCATGAGAATTACCCTAATTCTACCGCTAGCTTTCCATAATGTCACCATAGCAACACCCACGCTAGAATTAGAAGCAAGTTAAAAGAACAATAGAAAGCTTGTCCCATTGCATAGCATAGAGAATACATAGCACACTGTTAGTATCCAAGGATACACAGTAATAATGTGACATTCTGGAAGGCACTGACTAACGGACAAATTGGCCTGTATGTGTACAATTGGTGACAGTTGTGTGGAATTTGTGCGTTTATAGGTGAATGTTACTGCTAAAGTATGTTTACAGTAGCTAGTCGCAATTGTGAAAGTAGCCCAACTCTCCTATAGAAAGAACCTAAAGTGGATTCAAGCCTTTGGGACGGACAGTGGAGTGACTTGTGCCGGTTATCGTTGTCGTGCTGTTGCTACATGTTGGCGTAAACACCGCGACGACGGTACATCGGCGCTGAGAATCCCACTGTCTGGGGGCAAAGAGAGGTAGGCAGCGACGTCCGCTCGCCTAAACATAAACTCATTTCGATATTAATAAACTCAGATAGCAGATATGACGGAGTTGATAGAAGATGATCTTGGTATTAGGGAGCGATATACTCTACCTTTGCAAGCATTTGTGGATAGCTTAATACGCGGTGAAGCCGATCCAACCATTACGGAGGACGATGGTCGTTATATCGAACCGCCGATGTCCCAAGGGCAACTTGCGCGTGAATTGGACTATCGAAAATTCACCGCTCGCTATACGAATCGTAATGGTACGTATATGGACTTCTTAACTACCGGCCATCCTATCGATTTACATGATACGGACGATGTAGATACAGAAAGGGAAATGGTTCTATTTAAATATCATACCCAGCGGAGTCGTAACGATAAACCGAGAATAGAACACGAAAATTCTATTCGTAACAGACTGGAAAGAGAAAACGTTGAAGAACCGGATAAACGCATCGACTTCAACGAATACCTAGAATTTTGAGAGAAACCTATCTCAACATCGCCAGTCAGCAGAACCTAGAGACTCGATATCCTCAAGGTATACATCATGACCCTATGGTAGAACTCAAACGGCTCTATTTCACTATGATGTATCTTACCGCCGCTCGTCCACTACCTGTTATCCTGGATAGTTTTGAACAAATGGAAGAATATTGCAAAACTGGAGAACGATCCCCGCGTTTCCTCTACAGGACGTACGTCTTTGGTGTTATTGTGACGAATGCCCTAGACCCAACCAACAAACTGAAGGACACAAACGTCCGCTGTTCCTATTTCCACGAACAACCGGCGATGGAAATTTATTGCGCGTATTGCAGACTCAATAACTTGCACATTTTTGCGGTTTGCCCTCAATTTATGACTCAATGTCACCATTGTCAACTAAAGGGACACGCCAGTTCGATTGCCCTTTTAATCGCGATTTGGAAAGCGTAGAGGAAATGATCACACTACGTTACATCAGAGCTTGGGAAGCGAACGCTGATTTACATTGTGATTCGCGTCATCGCTATTATCCTGGACGCGCTTACGAAGGAGTTTATGCGTTCCATCCTTATCTATTCGCTTCTGTCGAACAGAAATCACGCATATCGAGTTACGAACTACTGAAGCGCGTCGGAGAATGTATTTCAACCAAGTTCGTACGCAAATTTCTCAGGAGTGTTAATCCTAGCGACCTTCATTCCTATAACTTAATCAATTATATCCGTCAGGATCCGGACTATGGAGACTTATTTGTTAACTCACACCCCGAGTTACAGGAAGTATATCGACGGCCTTACGAATACCGAGCCCGCGAACGCGAGTTGGAAAGAACCATTAAACCCAGGAAGTTTCTGACTGCCTATGGTCCACCCACGGCTCTCGTTCAGACCACTCGTAAAGGACCCGTAAGAGCGGCTGTCCTAAAACGCGCTCTAAAGGCCGTTAGACCCCTCTCCCCCGACGTTGATGTCAATCAACCCGGCACTTCGATGGGCGGATACACCGACCATAATCCTACACCCTCTGATGCAATTATATTGCACCCTTCACCCAGGAGTTATAGCCATCCTTGTAAGGTGGCTCGCCCCAAAGAGAAAAGGACTCTGGCCAGCTTTAAAAAACTGCGTAAACGCCGTCCGCGCAAGAAAGGCTAACTGTTTAGAGTATTTACATATATTAGAAACTGTGATTTTTGTATATTTATAAACTTGAATCCCATTTTCTGGGAGCGGTGTAAAAGCTTTTGCGGATATACTCAGTCCCCCTCGCCCGCAAGGTACCGTTATAGGTGTTTTAATGGACATAAAAGTCATTCTTCTGTATGTGTGCTTTGGCGGACATGGTAAGGCAAAAAACCCGCAATGCGTCAAATACACTGGCACAGCTTAGCCTTGATGATTCAGATTACGACATCTAACAGCTGGTTGCTGACATGGAGACGGCCATTGGACACATGGTTCTTTGTTTAGCTTAACAGCCAATCAGAGCGATTTTTTTCTGTCGATGTGGAGATATTTGGCCGATCGTGCTAGGAGTGTTCAGTCTTACTGTTTTTCTTGATACTGTTGTGTTGTTTCTATCTAGGCCAGGAACACCGGCTCTAGAGTCAATTCGTTTCAGACTTTAGAAGAAACATTAGTAGGCTTAAGATTATAGAGCGTATAACTGTTATCAGTTCATAACATATCACATATCATAACTTGTCATATCATATCTTAACCTACCGTCTTAATGCTTTACTGTTGTCATATTTGTATCAGTTGGTTGAATATTATTTGGAGAACATTTATAAAGAACCCAAATCTCCCAATTTTCTTGATACACTACAGGTTAGAGAGACAGGCTACATATAGCGATTGCGACTTATATTATTGTGGTTTGTAGTGAATTTAATGCTATTTGATAAGCACTACATGAGTCAATTGCTGTTCTCTTTATATATGATAAAATTCATTGACGGTCGGCAAATTAGTGAGCAGTATTGTGTGTTACCGGTAGTGTGCATGATTGTGGCTGATAACTAAGCATTTCCTAAAGAATGCGCCTCATACGTGAATCATAAGCCTTACCGACTTACCGTTGTGATTAGTATAAGTCATATCTCTGTTTACCTAGATAGAGCGCCACGTCCTAAATGAACTGTTAATATTTCCCGAAAGTGAATAATATTGGTCAGAAATTATTTATTAACGATCAATCGAATAATACAGTAAGCTTACACTGCAATAATAATCTAAGCCCTCAGAATCCAGTCTCCCGGGTATATCCAGCGGGTGAATGGACGCGCACTAGGCTGGCTTCTGCTAATGTTGTGTTTATTGGTATTAAATATTTGTCAACTTCTAAAGTCTATTTATAAACCAAAAGACATATAAATTTTGGCAGGTTAAACTGCTAAAGGTCTTCAAAAGCGCGTACAAAGCTTTTTTAGGTGGAGTCACATTTTGAGTAGTTTTGTTCATGCCCGAAAGGTGTCTAAAATATCCAAAACTACTGCAGCTATTCAAATTTTATTTGCCTCATATGAAAGAGGACATAATTTTAGTTAGTACCAAGTACTTTCGACCCGCAAGACCTGTTGTTTCAGGGAATCTAAGTCGTGTACTCCTGAGTCACCAGCAAACTCTAGTTGAGTTAGGTGCGGGCTGGATATCCTCGATATCGGGAGCCATCACCCCCATCGTCATTATGGCGATCTAAGGACATGCGTGAACATAATCAACCATAATTGTAAACAAGAATTGATTAAGAAAGAGTAGGCCTATCCGATTTTACTTGGGTCAAACTTTTCAGTTGGCTTATTACTGTACAGTAGTAGGGTCGTTAAGGCACAATATTTTGGAGGATTTGAGTATTTTGTGTATAAAGGCCATGATACACCACAGGAGCGGCGAGCGGCAGCGGCCGCGGCGAGCGGCCGATGTGAGCGGCGACTTTTAGTATGATACACTATAAGAGCGGCGTGCGGCAGCGGCCATTTGTGGTGTATCATCACCCATAGAAAATAATGTGTTCTATTTTTAAAAAGTGGCCGCTTGCCACGGCCGCTCGCCGCTCCTGTGGTGTATCATGGCCTTAAGCACCAAAACTTTCGCAAATATAGTCCATATATATGGGCGAGTGTCTTAGGATAGGGAACCAACTCTGGATATCATTGGTACCCTGTTACTATCGTAACAAAGGCCACATACTGTACCTTAGTAACCAGGGATTGGCAGAATGAAATTTTCCCCAATTTTGTCATAAGTTACACTTTGTTATATAGCGAATTACTTAAAAGTTTAGGTGACCGAATATTCAAAACGGGCAAATATTTACTTAGCAACTGAATTATTTTCCAAAATATAACTTTTTCTGATCAAATATTCCTAAACTGATCAATGAGCAACCATCGACGCGAGTAATGTACAAAGTAAACTCACTAATCATGTTGCCATGGATACGAGACACAAATTTGAAATGATTAATCTGATCTGTTTGTGTTATGCCACTTTACTAATTAATAATATAATAACAACAAATATTCCAGTATAATTATAATTAAATATAGATTTATCGAGATTCCACAAAAGGGCACTACAAAATAAGAAACATATTGTAATCCAAATAAATATGTACAGTAGGCCTACTTTGCATGTTGTATTTAATGAAATAGTCGATCCTTGTCCGCAAATGTGCACACTAAATGGGATATTTTTAAGAAAATAGTGTTTCTTTTGACTTGCAGCGGAGCCCCATTGCCAATGTATAGTGAAAGCATTGCCTTGAAATGAGCTAATGAAAGATGAGCTAAATTGAAACGAGCCACTGAGTTCAGGTAAGCCTTAGCATAGCAGTACAATTAGTGAGCCATCCGTCGTCGTCGTTGGAAATGTTTGAACGTTAATAACTCTGTCAATCATGGATGAAATGAAACCAAACGTGGTACACATGTAGTCTGTCACAAGTTTAGAAATTATACACACAGACAGACTTCTACAGTTCCTCTGTCTCTCGCTAGAGGGCGAATTGACAGAAATGTAGAAGTAGCTGTAGGTCCTACTTCTAGAACCAACCATCAGATTCATCTGAAATTTGGCACAGTAGGAGTGACCTATGAGCATTGCTGAATTAGAAATTCTAAACAAGTACAGACTTATACAGTTCATATGTATGCCGCTAGGGGGAGAATTGACAGAAACGTAAATGTATAGCTGTAATAGAACCAACCATCAGATTCATCTGGAATTTGGTAGGAATGACCTATGAGCATTGCTTAATTAGAAATTCTTAACAAGCTCCGAGTTCTACAGTTCCTATGCCTGCCGCTAGGGGGTGAGTTGAACGGCACTGCCTACTGTATGACTGTGCCTCGTGCTGCGCGAAGATCCCACGAACGTGTCTTAATATGTTCGCTTATTAAAATATAAAAATAACATAAAAATGGTGCAACTTAGAACATTTTCTTCTAATTAATTCAACGAATTTTTGAGAGAAATCCATTTTGTATGTGTTAATGGAGAAGCTAAGAAGTCCATCCATATGTCCGCAATCGAATAGCTTCTCAATATCGACCATGGGGTCGCCAATGGGGTCGACTTCCCTGTCCAAATTCAACACAACTCTGAGTTCAGTTAAATATGGAAGTGATTCCAGAATCCTGATTAAAGTCCGATATCTGCAATGCGATATATCGAGGGAGTCAACAGATGCGATAGATGGTATATATTCCAGTTTAATGTTTATGTTTCGCAGAACCAGCGATCTTACATTCGGAAATAAACACCGAAAATCAGCCAATGAGAGTATCCCATCGCTCGCGGTATATTCGAAATAAGTCACCTGGGGTAAAATCGAGTTGTTTCGAACTGATTGAGAAATAAGTTCCGAAACATTGAATTCTGTGTTTGAATCCACCTCAATAGTCAAAGATGTTAAATTGCCGAATATTTTGAGTTGATTGAATAAGTTCCTTTCTGTATGCAAATGATTCGTAAATTCTCTGTCCCATTTCCAATATAATTTAAGACACTTTAGGGTGTTTCTGCAGTTAGGAATCACAAGATCTCTAATACTCCCGGTTATGGGTATGTTTGGTTGGGTATATAATGGGTTGCTAGAACGTTGGTTATATAGACTAAAATGAACAAATTTGAAACTGATTTTGTTGCGTATATCAATGTTTACTTGTCTACATCTTAACTGATTTATTAATTCAACAGATTTCTGTGTAATTATTGTTACTCGAGGACATAACAGATGGAAATCAATTATATTGTCAACGGTTAAATTACACAGAAGGTCGATAATTAATCTTGTTAATCGTTTTAAATATACTAGGCGACAAAGTCCACTAAACGTGATGTTGGAATATGTTATATGAAGAGTTACCAGATGTGGACAACTTTTTACAATGTCATCAATATTGTAATCATCAATGTCGCCAATTGTGATAGAGGTTAGTTGGGAATATTCAGCCCCATCTGCAAACAGAGATTGTAGAACAGGTGACCGCCAGCTGACAGCAGATAAATTGATTAAAGAAGATGCCATTCTAGAAAGCCAACCTAATATAATTGGGCCAACATCCTTTGGAAACTCTTCCTCGAATGAACAATCGAGTTTAATCTCTATAGGATTATTAGCGGATAAACAGTTGAAAGGAAAGCACTCATGGTATGTTTCCATTATGTCAGCCAATGTTGGGTCGCTCAAATCCACCAGTTGCGATGAGTGTTTCTTGATATCCGTCAATCGATTGAATGCAATGACGTAAGCATGGATGACGTACTTCCACAGATCAACACGAAGTTTAGGAGCTAGTCCATCGTCCAACCATTTACTGAGAATACCGCTTTGTTTGCGGTATAAGTTATACACAGCTGGGTCATCCCACTGGATCAGCATTATTTCAGCTGTGACAATCCCATTGGCTAATAATTTGGTCATATTAGCAATGCATATCTCCTGTAAGCTCCTTACACGGTAATTATTATCACGTAGTATAACTGGTCCTTTAAGTTCTGACATATTACTAATTTATCGGGAAACGATGAAACTTTTTAATTTTCAATGCCCCTACAGAATACATAAGATTTACATAAAGTATTTTCCTGTTTATTGAAGTTTCATTAACAATTAGGTCGATTATTAAATTAGGTCAATAACTAGAACGCCATCAAGATGGCTTTAAACGAACCTGTCTTACACGGACTCCAAGAAACAGATGGGATTGGAAGATGCAAACCAAGAATGACTTGCATCAACCAAAAAACTGCCTCCCATCTAATGTAATACACATTCGCCGAGGCAAACAAATCATAATCACAATTACTACGATGATGTGTGAAATGGTATCCATACGCAACCTGAGAAACGGCCCAAAAGAGCAGTTTATTCTGCGGAGGGGTCTTTTCTGTATTAGATAAATAAAATAAAGAACACTATAATTACAGTATTTATACCTGATACATTCTCAGTTAGCCTAATAAAAACATCGGAGCAACCAATATAATGTACATGTACAAGCATCCTATGAAAGTTTGTGAAATGTTCCCTTAAGTCTACCCAACAGCCGTTGGTACCCGGCTGGCAGCCACCCTGGTTCAGTTTTCTGGTTTTAATAGTTTAATCGGCAGCTGTTGTAAACGTCCCAGATATACAAAACCTACTAAGCCTTTACATTACAATTGAGCTTAGCCTGAGTTGATGACAGTATTATAACGATGATAATTAGGCCCTATAGATACATACGATATATAAATGATGTACTGCGTAACATTACACTAACTGACTGAATAGAGATAGAACAATAATTAACGATATAATTAATATACGTAACTCAAATTGACAATAGTGAAATGTTGTTCAGCTGACAATGTGTAGCTGTGGGTATTTAATTTCGCGTTCCATAATGTTGATAATATGCTAACATTTCGCATATCGCACATCGAATCGTTCCCAACTTTTTTATTCAACAACTAGATACTAATTGATAAATAGTCGCAATAAAAATTTTTGCGTACCTGCTTGAGTTTTTGAGATATTGGACATACATATACACACACATAACCACATCGTGTTTTTGAACGGCTCAACTCTTGACAAGAACTACCCAGTCTAACGACAGGTTCGTTATTAAAAAACTAAAATAGTTTTTAATTACTGTATCTTTTTAAAGTTGTTGTAACTTAATTAAATGTTCATAAGTTATCGGGTCCTTAAATACTGTAACAGTATATTATGAATACCTTGTATCCCTATACATACAGTATGAATATACACATACAGTATAATTATACAAACGTATTTAGTAACAGTGAAATAATATCGCAAGAAAAACAAACTACTAAACCGTTATATTAATAATATTATTCACAAGTTATTCACAATTGTTCACAGTGTGTATTAAATGCTGCATAATATTATATGAGTTTCTTACTTGTACTCTTTACTGTATAATGTGTTCCGTCTTTACTGTATGTACAGTGTATACAGTATAAATGTTGTCAGACAATAAATCAATACTCTCCATTCTGTTTCCAGGATTCGTAACACCATGTGGATGTGATTAATAACCATAGGAGTGCATATGTCTCTTCCATAGCCTCATGGTCTCATAGTCTCTTGCGTCATGAGCTAGCGCAGAAATGGGCTACTGCGGGCAAAGCGCAAGGCTGTGCTGGAAGGGCTGGCGCATCCGTAGAGATGTCGATGAATGTGCTGCGGGCTGCGCCGGGGCAGCCAGCGTAGATTCCAGGAATCGGCAATGTTAGAGATGCTGCCAGGCTGCGCTCTTTTAATTTTTGAGTTGCTGACGTAGATCTCCACCAAGCCGGCCCAGAATTTTTTGCACTTGGTGCTTGGCGCATCGTTTGACTTTTCAATAGGGACTGTACGTGCAGACATATTACAGTATTGCTGTCTGACTGTTTTAAGCTCTGCCTGAACGTGGTCTTCCTTGACTACCACACCGGTAGCGGTACCGCGGTACCTGACTAGTGACTATGGACTTACGCTTACGGTACGTGCACTGCACGGACAGTACTGCAGTAGTACCGGCAATATCGTTAGGCCTATTTATTTATTAGTAAGGGTAATAATAATAGCTGAATAGATCAGTAGATAGCCCTTTCATATACCCGGGTACGGTACATTCATAGCTTATCATCATCTGGCTGGAAATATGTCATCAAATGTTGTAAAAGCTGCTATCTCTTCTACCAGAAGTCGCACAGGTGTAATCCGATCACCAAAGAACTCCTCCCTTTTAATATGCGATATGCAAGAAAAATTTCGCAAAACAATCCAATATTTTCCTCAAATTATAAATACAACAAACAGGATTATAGACACCGCGCGGATACTCAACATGGTTACCCTGGCAACGGAGCAATATCCTAAGGGATTAGGTCCCACAGTCCCTGAACTCAATCTAACCGATGACGTTTTGAGAGTTCCAAAGACTTGCTTTAGTATGGCTGTACCGGAAATTATCGAGAAATTGGATACTAATAAGGAAATCCAATCTGTTATATTATGTGGAATAGAAACTCAGGTTAGATAAATTTCGATAAAATTAATTATTAAATTTATTTAGTTTCAATTCGTTTATATTTTATAGAGTTTCTCTAAGCAGTTCCCTCTCACCAGCTGATTATTTTACGGTGGATACAATTACATATTTTGCCAATAAAATGTTACCAAGTGGATTTTTGCAGTTGTCATCGTAACGTACAGACGTGATATTTTGTCACAATTAACTTCCAACTTCATAATACGACGCGATTTAAACTATAAACTGTTACACCAGTTAATTCAAATATTTTAACCAAAACATATTGTAACAAAGAAAGTATTGCTAATTTGACCTCATGTAGATTTTATCGCTTATTTCCAACTAACTATATTTCATAATACAAAATTAAGTAGAATAAAACGACAAAACCAAAAAAATAAGTGTACATGCCTTCTTAAGTCGTTCTCCGAATGTGATCAAATTTTACAATTACATTAAGTCAGGAAGAATGCTTAATTATTAAAATATATTGATAAATAAAACAGACGAGAAGTAGTGTTTGCGGTAAAGTGTTTTTCTCACGAGCGGCGCGATTAGAAAATCTTCCTCACTTTGTTGAACCTCAATAAATAGCTTTTGATTTATATAGAACCTCTGCGCTAACAGCAGTTGGTGTCACCTGGAATGTTACTAAAAGGATAACTATAAGTAGAGATATCAGACGTGATCTTATTTCTCAAAAGTTTTATTTAATAAAATAAAGTTAAAAGCTGTTTTGCACCACCTCGTTTTTTTTAACCCAGTTGTCACGCGATACATCATTTGTTCCACAGGCGTGTATTCTGATGACGAGTTTGGACCTCGTGGACCGCGGTTACGAGGTCCATGTGGTCGCCGACGCGGTTTCCTCCCGCAGTATGACCGAACGGATGTTCGCCTTGGAGCGAATGAGACAGTCCGGGGTTTACGTGACGACCAGCGAGAGTCTCATTCTACAGCTGGTCAGGGACGCGGCCAGACCCCAGTTCAAGGAGATTCAGAAACTTATAGGGGAGGTTGCCATGGACACGGGGTTATTGACCGGCGTGGATGAGAACACATCCTGAGTAGGTTGCCATAGTAACTATATGTAGCAGTCTACTCAGGAATCACGCCAAACAAATATTCTAGTGTCTCGGTTTACTTTATACATCATCTCTAAATTCTTTGTAATTTAAAATAATTTATAGTTTATAAAATAAATACATATTGGATAATTTGGATATTGAACAACATTTATCTCAGTTATTAAATATTTTTATCCGGATACAAAATCGGAATATCAATGAATAGAAAATATTGGGATCTTCATAATACCAGATAAGGAGGCCGGGGGGGGGGGGGAATCAAAGATTACTCTAAAAAATACATCGTGTAACCTGTTCTATTGACTCGTTTATTGTTTTGGTTAGAATACCATGCTAACTGTTACCGGGACAGATTGGATCCCCCCCCCCCCCCCGCCCCATATCACAGTTGTTCCACTACAGGCTAATAATTATTGTCTCGTGTCAAAAACTCAGTAAAAAAAAACCTAGAGTTATTATAGTTCCGATACCCTGGTATATTATTACAGATCGGAATGGGCATTGGGGGCCGGATTGATTGAGTTTTCGTCTCCAGTCTGTCTGTAATGATCTTCTATACAGCTAAGTTTATCCAATGGCTGTCGTTGATAGTCGGCGGTTTCCTTGGATTCCAAGTTCAGCATCAAAAAGGAAGTCAACGCGAATGGGAAAGCGAGTGTAGGAATTATCTGAAAATATACCGAATATATTTTATACAGAACTGGCAGTAAATATATTATTTTTTGTATATAAATTCGTTTGTAAGACTAGAGATATTGTGACTAATTAAATTGGATATTAGGATATTACCTATGTATCAAGCAAAAGTGTTTTTTAACAATTTTCAGTCTTCAATTTACAGTTTTTTTTCCCAGTTTACATTTTTAGTAATATATTTTTCAATATTTAATAACTTGGAAAACGTAAACTTACCAACAATTTTATAAAGTTTTGAAACCAGCCCAACACTACCAAAACTTGGGGGGGGGAGGCACTAGCTTAGAAGTCGGCATTTTGAATTTTCGGCTAAGATTTTTGCCTTGGGGGTTTTTATTTGCCTTTTTCCTTTGCTTATTTTTAATTTACCTTTGCCATTTTTCTTGGCCATTTTGTTTACCCCTCGGCCTTTTCCCTTTCCCCTGTCTATTTTGCCATTCTCGTGACCTTTTTCCTTTGTGTTTCCTCGGGTATCTACTTCGCCTATTTGACGTCACTCATTCCAACTTACAGTTAGTTTCCTTAACGCTTCACCAAATACTGCCGATATACTTGCGGCTAGTAGACCCAAAGTGAAGGATCTCCAGTTAAGACGGTAGCAGAAACCTCCAACTGTTATGGCCACAAGTACTGAATTGTAACCCCAGATTCCAAAATACAAGTCAGTAACGTCACCGGCCATAGCTAAACCTAAAATACAAAGCAAACTACCTAACCTATTATTCATTGTTATGCTACACTCTACCTGTCCAAACCACACAGTTATGATTATTTTATTAATATAAGTTATTTTATGGATTAACCTGTAATTATTCCAACAATAGATCCCAATATTGCAAGAAGACATGCCACTGGACTGCATATCAACATTGCTGCTACCACCAATGATGCGGATATGATATTAGTCAATGCCATACATTGTCCTGTAAAAGATATTTAAATATTACATATATTTATTTAATATTTACAATAGCAATAGAAGTATTATCTTCAGTTGTATCGGTTACTAATTCTTAATAATCCATTAGAAATTGTCTCGCAATCTTGTTATTTATCTATTTGCTTCAACTATCCCAAACGACTCACCAATTCCAATGAAAACTCCCTTAAATAGCGACATCGAATCGATGTCGGTTTCAGCAAACGGTTGCCGTGGTAACTGAAATATTTGTGGATAGTGATGATTGACGGTTGAAGCAGCGGCTAGGAACAGGAAAGTGACGGTATTGAAGGGGAAGTTGAGAGCTGGGAGGTTGCAAGATCGTCGGAGGAGGTTGGAAAAAGAGTTGTGGATAAAGAGGCTGAAAATGAAATATAAAAAGCAAAACAAATTTAATATTTCTAACATTTATGACTTCATACTCGTATATTATATGAAATGTAAAATTTAATAATATACTAATGTGTTGAGGGTTGACTTACGTTATTACCGACAATATGACCACAGCTCCCAACATGGGCCAGTACCATTGACCCCGTCCGGAGAATATAGGGGATACTAGGCCAACGAGTAGACTGTTCCACAAGGCACTGCCATCGTAAACTCCAGGCAACCTGGCAACCATGCCAACAACAGCTGCAGTAACAGTGGCCAATAATCCGCATACCGCCTGCCACTGATTGTTTATAATTGTTGCTAAGAGAAAACATGGTTAACAGCCAATCAGTAAGCAAAGTAAGGTCAAACTGTAGTCATTAGCAAATCGCTGTCTACTGTACAAGAGATTACCTGTGGTGTACCGCAAGGTAGTATATTAGGTCCTCTGCTTTTTGTATGTTATGTAAATGATATGATAAGTAGTATAGATCCCGATTTTAAACTCATTTTATATGCTGACGACAGTGCTCTTATTTTCTCTCATAAAGATCCTATCCATATTTCCCAAAAGTTAAGTGCAGTCCTAGAATCCTGTAATGAGTGGTTGGTTGATAATAAGCTATCCATTCACTACGGTAAAACTGAAAGTATTTTGTTTGGTTCCAAAAGAAAGTTAAAGAAGGTAACTAAGTTTGAAGTCACTAGTAATGGACATAAGATTGAAAATAAAAAGGAAGTTAAATATTTAGGCGCCACATTGGATAACTGCTTATCAGGAGAAAGTACAGTGAAAAATATTTTCTCGAAAGTTAACAGTAGGCTTAGGTTTCTATACAGAAACCAAAATAGTTTAAACACCGACTCCCGCAAGTTACTTTGCTCTTCTTTAATACAGTGTCACATGGACTATGCGTGCTCTTCTTGGTATGAAGGCTTAACCAAACAGCTTAAATGTAAATTACAAGTAGCTCAGAATAAAGTAGTACGATTTATTAAAGACTACAAACCTAGGCACCACCTAACTCCAGATGACTTTTCTGAATCTGGACTACTTAACTTAGATAGTAGAGTTAAGCAGCTACGCCTTAACCATGTGCATAAAGTGTATAATGGTAAATGTCCCAATTACCTAAAACAAAAATTCAACAGAGTACGCGATACACACTCTTACAGTACCAGAGCTAGTGCTTCAAACTTCTACCTCCCGAATTGTAAATCCTTTGAATCTGATACTTTCTTTTTTAACGGCATAAAAAATTGGAACGCTCTGCCTAATGAAATTAAAAACCTAAATAATCAACATTCTTTTAAATCTGCAGTTAAATCTCATCTCCGTGTGCAATGTAAAAATAGGTACAATAGTCCTACAGTAAGTTATTAGTTTATTAATTATTTACTATTTATACTGTAATTACGTTTTATAATAAATTGTTCTGTACATTACATCTTTATCGTTGAGTCGGACATTGTCACGCTCTCGGTAAAGTTGTACATGTACATAGTGTAATTACGTTTTATATTGGTTTTAGGTTAGCGTAGTGTAATATTGTATTTGTAACCAAGTAACATAAAGGACCCCCTTGGAAATAAGCTGCAAAGCTTTAGGGGTAATCCTATATGTTATGTTGGACAATACCTTTATACCGGTACATTGTTTGGTGTATTTGTTATTGTTTTTACATAATGTATAAATAAATCTATGCCTAATCAGTAAGCAAAGAGTTTGAGATTAGTTAGCAGCCAATCAGTACGCATAGAGATTGAGATTAGTTAGCAGCCAATCAGTACGCATAGAGATTGAGATTGGTTAACAGCCAATCAGTACGCATAGAGTTTGAGATTAGTTAGCAGCCAATCAGTACGCATAGAGATTGTGATTGGTTAACAGCCAATCAGTACGCATAGAGATTGATATTGGTTAACAGCCAATCAGTAAACAAAGCTATGGATATAATGAGATAAGGTTAACAGCCAATCATAAGTAAATGAAGGATTTGAAATAAATAACCTCACCTGCTAATATAATTAAGCCAGACAACGGGTTATTAACAAACACAGGATGCCCATAGGCCCTCAATATTCCAAATATACAGCGAGATACAATGGACTTATTGGCCAGCCATTCGTCCAATGGTTTCATTGTAAACATCACGAAACCCATCCGCCGTATGTGTTCACTAGCCATATCTAATGACGACACAATATAATTCCTAATTTCCGTGGATAATTATTATTTTATTCGTCCAAGTATATTTATTATGTGTATACTGAATCGAAATCGAAACCTTTATTGGGCTAATATAAATTATAAAACAGCCCTTCACCATTTATAACATATTTTATCCAAAAATTTTTTGCTTTCTTTTATATATGTTTCAAGCAAGTGGTAACATGACAATAAATTAGCAACATTGTTCTACCTTACAATATACGTAATACCGTCGGACCAATTTCTAAAATACTGCAGCCTCAAACAGTATTTAAATATTATTTGAATTGAATAAGATATTTCATGACGGCGATCATGAGTTCTACAGTAAGTTCCAGTGGGTGGCTGCGGTGGGTCAGTTTAGCTAGAGTTCTACAGTAAGTTGCAGTGGGTGTCTGCGGTGGGTGGGTTTAGCTAGAGTTATACAGTTCGTTACAGTAGGTGTCTGCGGTGGGTGGGTTTATCTAGAGTTCTACAGTAAGTTCCAGTGGGTGTCTGTGGTGGGTGGGTTTAGCTAGAGTTCTATAGTAAGTTCCAGTGGGTGTCTGCGGTGGGTGGGTTTAGCTAGAGTTATACAGTTCGTTACAGTGGGTGTCTGCGGTGGGTGGGTTTAGCTAGAGTTATACAGTTCGTTACAGTAGGTGTCTGCGGTGGGTGGGTTTATCTAGAGTTCTACAGTAAGTTGCAGTGGGTGTCTGCGGTGGGTGGGTTTATCTAGAGTTCTACAGTAAGTTGCAGTGGGTGTCTGCGGTGGGTGGGTTTATCTAGAGTTCTACAGTAAGTTGCAGTGGGTGTCTGCGGTGGGTGGGTTTAGCTAGAGTTATACAGTAAGTTCCAGTGGGTGTCTGCGGTGGGTGGGTTTAGCTAGAGTTCTACAGTAAGTTGCAGTGGGTGTCTGCGGTGGGTGGGTTTAGCTAGAGTTCTACAGTAAGTTGCAGTGGGTGTCTGCGGTGGGTGGGTTTAGCTAGAGTTATACAGTTCGTTACAGTGGGTGTCTGCGGTGGGTGGGTTTAGCTAGAGTTATACAGTTCGTTACAGTGGGTGTCTGCGGTGGGTGGGTTTATCTAGAGTTCCACAGTAAGTTCCAGTGGGTGTCTGCGGTGGGTGGGTTTAGCTAGAGTTCTACAGTAAGTTCCAGTGGGTGTCTGTGGTGGGTGGGTTTAGCTATAGTTCTACAGTAAGTTCCAGTGGTGGATGCGGTGGATGGGTTTAGCTAGAGTTCTACAGTAAGTTCCAGTGGGTGTCTGCGGTGGGTGGGTTTAGCTAGAGTTCTACAGTAAGTTGCAGTGGGTGTCTGCGGTGGGTGGGTTTAGCTAGAGTTCTACAGTAAGTTGCAGTGGGTGTCTGCGGTGGGTGGGTTTAGCTAGAGTTATACAGTTCGTTACAGTGGGTGTCTGCGGTGGGTGGGTTTAGCTAGAGTTATACAGTTCGTTACAGTGGGTGTCTGCGGTGGGTGGGTTTATCTAGAGTTCCACAGTAAGTTCCAGTGGGTGTCTGCGGTGGGTGGGTTTAGCTAGAGTTCTACAGTAAGTTCCAGTGGGTGTCTGTGGTGGGTGGGTTTAGCTATAGTTCTACAGTAAGTTCCAGTGGTGGATGCGGTGGATGGGTTTAGCTAGAGTTCTACAGTAAGTTCCAGTGGGTGTCTGCGGTGGGTGGGTTTAGCTAGAGTTCTACAGTAAGTTGCAGTGGGTGTCTGCGGTGGGTGGGTTTAGCTAGAGTTATACAGTTCGTTACAGTGGGTGTCTGCGGTGGGTGGGTTTAGCTAGAGTTATACAGTTCGTTACAGTGGGTGTCTGCGGTGGGTGGGTTTATCTAGAGTTCCACAGTAAGTTCCAGTGGGTGTCTGCGGTGGGTGGGTTTAGCTAGAGTTATACAGTTCGTTACAGTGGGTGTCTGCGGTGGGTGGGTTTAGCTAGAGTTCTACAGTAAGTTGCAGTGGGTGTCTGCGGTGGGTGGGTTTAGCTAGAGTTCTACAGTAAATTTCAGTGGTGGATGCGGTGGGTGGGTTTAGCTAGAGTTCTACAGTAAGTTCCAGTGGGTGTCTGCGGTGGGTGGGTTTAGCTATAGTTCTACAGTAAGTTCCAGTGGTGGATGCGGTGGATGGGTTTAGCTAGAGTTCTACAGTAAGTTCCAGTGGGTGTCTGCGGTGGGTGGGTTTAGCTAGAGTTCTACAGTAAGTTCCAGTGGGTGTCTGCGGTGGGTGGGTTTAGCTATAGTTCTACAGTAAGTTCCAGTGGTGGATGCGGTGGATGGGTTTAGCTAGAGTTCTACAGTAAGTTCCAGTGGGTGTCTGCGGTGGGTGGGTTTAGCTAGAGTTCTACAGTAAGTTCCAGTGGTGGATGTGGTGGGTTGTTTAGCTAGAGTTCTACAGTAAGTTCCAGTGGTGGATGCGGTGGGTGGGTTTAGCCAGAGTTCTATAGTAAGTTGCAGCGGGTGGCTGCGGTGGGTGGGTTTAGCTATAGTTCTACAGTAAGTTCCAGTGGTGGATGCGGTGGATGGGTTTAGCTATAGTTCTACAGTAAGTTCCAGTGGTGGATGCGGTGGATGGGTTTAGCTAGAGTTCTACAGTAAGTTCCAGTGGGTGTCTGCGGTGGGTGGGTTTAGCTAGAGTTCTACAGTAAGTTCCAGTGGTGGATGTGGTGGGTTGTTTAGCTAGAGTTCTACAGTAAGTTCCAGTGGTGGATGCGGTGGGTGGGTTTAGCTAGAGTTCTACAGTAAGTTCCAGTGGTGGATGTGGTGGGTTGTTTAGCTAGAGTTCTACAGTAAGTTCCAGTGGTGGATGTGGTGGGTTGTTTAGCTAGAGTTCTACAGTAAGTTCCAGTGGTGGATGCGGTGGGTGGGTTTAGCTAGAGTTCTACAGTAAGTTGCAGTGGTTGTCTGCGGTGGGTGGGTTTAGCTAGAGTTCTACAGTAAGTTCCAGTGGGTGTCTGCGGTGGGTGGGTTTAGCTAGAGTTATACAGTTCGTTACAGTGGGTGTCTGCGGTGGGTGGGTTTAGCTAGAGTTCTACAGTAAGTTGCAGTGGGTGTCTGTGGTGGGTGGGTTTAGCTAGAGTTCTACAGTAAGTTGCAGTGGGTGTCTGCGGTTGCAGTCTCTAACATGTCTCTAACCCGAGTAATTGCGGTTCCAATGAGACCAAAATGAGTGCCATAGCACTACTGAAAGGCCATTAACGAGAATTAAGTACATTCCGATAACATCGCAAGATATATATAACATTCGGACCAGACATCCCGTCACGGTCACCCCTATGACTCAGGATATAGTTTCAGGAAATTTAAAATATAGGTCATTTTCTGACTCAGAATTAAATTCTGCTTCTTTTAAGGGTGGTGCTCCAATGATTGGAAGACATGACCTGAGAAGTGCCTCATACCTCCTACCCCTACGGCACTGTAGTTGTTGTTTAACAGGCGAAACCTTTCAGTTACCTCATAATACCATCATAATAACATCTGCTTTACAGGATTGCCTTTCCTTTTGCTTAGGCCTCTACTTTTGGGACCCGTTCGAAACGAGAGAACTCAGAGAAGAATCGAAATTACCCAGCCAGATTTTCTGTGGGCCAGAAAAATTAAAATTTAAATTTAAGAACAAGGGAAAGACCTCTTTATCGCCTAATTGCCTTTCACGTATATCGTAAAATAATTTTTATTAATATTTCCGCTCATAATATCGAAAAATTGCTGCACCTGTTTCGATATTGTTGCAAAGATAAGCAACGAGGGTATTGTATAACATACGACAATAAGATACAATAGTAATTATAATATTATAATTATTATTATATAATATAAATTAATTATAATTATTGCAAATAATTTATCATATATAAACAGATACTATTGAAACAGATCATTTCTAACAAAATATAATGGTAATTTGAAAGTGACTTTCTACGGTACGGCTAGTATTTAGTACTAAAGCATAATAATACCATGAAATATAAACAATATGGACTATCTGAAGTGTTGTGTAACACATATGGTAACCATTATCTTAGGTTACTCTGTATCCAACTCGAAACCCAGTAGCAATCATAGTCGTTCATAAAGGAAGACCGAACTTTGATCACAATTGATGTAGGCCGATATCGAACAATCATTGTGTTCGTGATTTTACTTTCCGTTATTTAAAACATGGAAATAACGATGGGGGGAAGTGTTTGTGAGTCTCCAAAGTCGATATGTCCAGGTCCCCAGGTCGGTTTTCGTTTCGGCACGAATACTTTAAAGAGACCAGCCATGGCGCATCTCTGCCGCATCCTTAATGGCAGATAAATAATAAATATAATTAATATATTAAAAATAATTTCCTCTCCTCTGGGGAGTAAAGTTCTGGGGGGCCGGACTGGAAATAAGTCGTCAGACTTTGTGCGTAATCCCTGGCCTAATGGCCGAAGAAAATTTACTTGTTACTTTACTTTTTCTAAAAAACTATAAAACTTATCTTTTCATATCATTTGTTACTGGTTTGTTTATTACTTGGGAGAATAGCAAGGGATGGTTTAGTGAATATGGAACACGAAGTAGAGTGGTTGCCCAGGAATGGGTGTAGACAATGGGGGGGGAGTCAGACAATAGGTCTGTTGTTAGAACGTCTAGATCAAAGTTCATACCTTACTTACTAGTTTTTATGAGCTACTGTACCTAAGGTTATTAATTTTACTTGCTTCACTGTATATATTTAATCCAATATACTTTTATGATCAAACTAAACAATAATTTTTATAAACTCTTAAAGAACTAGCATCAACTGATTGATACAGGTGGTATTTATGTTATAGTTATTACAATAATTGTACCATAAACCTCGGCGTTTGTCATGTTATAGCTATTACAATAATTGTACCATAAACCTCGGCGTTTGTCATGTGTTGTTATCAGCAAGGCGTGTTGTCCTTAGATAAGAGGATAACTTAGATCGTAGACTCTAGAGTCGAGCTTAGATCCTAGACTCTAGACACGAAATTAGATCCTAGACTCTAGACACGAAATTAGAGAACTTAGATCCTAGACTCTAGACACGAAATTAGATCCTAGACTCTAGACACGAAATTGGATCCTAGACTCTAGACACGAACTTAGATCCTAGACTCTAGACACGAACTTAGATCCTAGACTCTAGACACGAAATTAGATCCTAGACTCTAGACATGAACTTAGATCCTAGACTCTAGACACGAACTTAGATCCTAGACTCTAGACACGAAATTAGATCCTAGACTCTAGACACGAACTTAGATCCTAGACTCTAGACACGAAATTAGATCCTAGACTCTAGACACGAACTTAGATCCTAGACTCTAGACACGAACATAGATCCTAGACTCTAGACACGAAATTAGATCCTAGACTCTAGACATGAACTTAGATCCTAGACTCTAGACACGAACTTAGATCCTAGACTCTAGACACGAAATTAGATCCTGGACTCTAGACACGAACATAGATCCTAGACTCTAGACACGAAATTAGATCCTGGACTCTAGACACGAACTTAGATCCTAGACTCTAGACACGAAATTATATCCTAGACTCTAGACACGAACTTAGATCCTAGACTCTAGACACGAAATTAG